>JALJCO010005238.1:0-52833 GCA_023101725.1 Atherinomorus stipes | reverse complement strand
GGCTGGTCGTCTTTCTCTGTTAACTATGTTGCTATTTTTCTCATGTTTATTGCTTGCAACTCGGGCTATGTTACCGCTGCAGGTGTATGATCGCCTGACACTCCTTAATATTCGTGACTCTTTGGGAAAACTGCTGATCTGGGGCTTTGACGGGCATTCAAAGACGCCTCCGCCTTTCCTGGCGTCCATACCCCCACACCTACGGTGCCTTCCCTACTGGCTTCCCCGCAACAGCCGCCGCAAGAGCGGCCGAAAGCGAGCCGGAGTCCTTGTCAGATTGAAAGCTCACCTGGTTTCTTCTGGTCACGACCACCTCCCGATCGGATCCACGGACTTCGGTGGCTACAATCTGCAGAGATCCATGGAATATAAATACCGGTGGCTCCAGCCGGTTCATCCGGACGACGGGACACTCCCTACATGTTTACGGCCGGTGCGAATCTTCCGGCGGGGGCGCGCACCGGGGAATCTCCGGTCGCTCGGTCGTGCCTCTCAGCCGCCTGGTCAACGCTCTGTTCGTACGGCCCTGATTAATACCAGATCCCTCACAAATAAGACATTCATTCTGAATGACTTTTTTACAACACACGATCTGGATATTCTCTTGCTGACTGAAACCTGGCTGAAGCCAGGTGACAACAGCGCTTTCTCGGAGCTCCTCCCCCCCGGCTGCTCATTCTTCAACACCCAGAGAGCTGCCGGTCGCGGCGGCGGTCTGGCCGCTGTATTCAAGGAGAGCTTCAGATGCAGAATGATAACTGCAAATATTTACTCCAGCTTTGAAATGCAGCTGGTTGTGGACGACCTCGACTGTCCTGTGCTGTGTGCCTCAGTTTATCGTCCACCCAAATATAATAAAGACTTTCTCCAAGAATTTTCAGAATTTCTGTCTGAAGTTCTCCCCAAGTTTGATAAATTACTGATTTGCAGGGATTTTAACATTCACATTTGCTGTGCGGCAAACCAACTAGCGAATGAGTTTAAAGGCCTCCTGGATTCCTTTGGTCTTACTCAGTCTGTTAATGCACCTACACATGAACAGGGGCACACTCTCGACCTTGTCATTTCTCATGGGCTATCAGTCTCCCTCAGAGAAATTGTCAATTCTGCAATCTCGGATCACTTTCCTGTTGTTTTTGACTTTGTTGCCTCCGCACTCACCGATAAGCCTATTGCTCCAGCCTGCAGACGCCGGATCTTTACCTCATCGACAGCTCAGGAATTTGATGTTGCCTTTAGGGACCCTCAGCTTGTCATCAATGGACCAACTTCTTCCCTTTGCCCAGATAACATGCTCTGCACCTTCAACTCCACCTGTTCCGCTATTTTAGATTCTGTGGCCCCTTTTCGGCAGAGGAGGACTAAAACCAAATCAGATCCCTGGTTAAATGACCACACTCGTCGGCTTAAACAATGCAGGCAGGCTGAAAGGCGCTGGAAGAAGGACAAACTGCACGTTTCCTTGGGTTTGTAAAGAGCCAGCTTGACTGCTTACCAGAGAGCTCTAAAAGATGCCAAGTCCAAATATCTCTCTTCTATTATAGCAAATAGCTGTCATCACCCTAGAGTTTTGTTTAACACTATTGACTCTGTTATTAATCCACGCACTGTTTCTCTGCCCAATGCCTCTACCAAAACCTGCGAAGAGTTTGTTTCTTTTTTTTGCTGATAAAGTAGCATCTGTCAGGCAGAGTATCAGCAACATTAATTTGAATATTCCCTTTGATGATGTGCCCACCCCTCCTACACAGTCCTCCTTTTTTTGAGCAATTTGAGACCATTTCTTTGTCATTTCTCACCAAGGTAGTTAGTGGCATGAAACCCACTAACTGCCCTTTATACATTATTCCAGCCAGGTTTCTGAAGGAGGTTTTTAATTCTGTTGGGTCAAGCCTGCTTGTTTTTATGAATGCTTGCCTTAGTTCAGGGTCCTTTCCAGCTGCCTTCAAGCATGCTGTGGCTAGGCCCCTTTTGAAAAAAACACACCTTGATTCCTCTGTGTTGTCTAATTTCAGGCCTGTTTCACATCTGCCCTTTCTTTCTAAGGTTTTGGAAAAGATTGTTTTTATTCAATTACAGACATTTTTAGAGGACAACTCAGTTTTAGAAAAATTCCAGTCTGGCTTTCGATCCCGACATAGTACTGAATCAGCACTGTTAAAGGTGCAGAAAGACATCGCCTTATCTGTGGATGCCAGGCATCCTGCAGCGCTGGTGCTGCTGGATCTTACAGCGGCCTTTGATACAGTCGACCATGCAGTCCTTGTATCTCGTCTCGAGCAGCATGTTGGTATCCGCGGCAACGCCCTTCAATGGTTTAAGTCTTACCTGGAAAATAGGAGCTTTTCAGTTATGATCGGTGATCTCTGCTCCTCACATGCGTCCCTATCCTGTGGGGTGCCGCAAGGATCAATTCTCGGCCCCATTCTCTCTTTCTTTGTATTTGTTACCTCTGGGATCAATCATCAGAAAACACGATTTGTCTTTTCACTTTTATGCTGATGATTTGCAGTTATACTTGCCCATGAGATCAAATGGGAAAACTGCACTAAATAAGTTACTTGACTGTCTAACTGATGTTAAACAGTGGCTAGCACAGAACCTTCTGCTCTTAAATGACAGTAAGACAGAATGCATTTTGTTTGGTAAGTCCCCCATGTCAAATGTTCTCACAGACTGTGATTCTCTGGCCCCCTTTTTTTAAATCACATGTCAAGAATCTTGGAGTAACATTTAACAGCAAACTGAAATTTGACAAACAAGTTAGCGCCGCGGTAAGAACCAGTTTTTTTCAGCTTCGCCTCTTGGCCAAAGTGAAGCCTTTTCTCAGTCGGCAAGACAGAGAGAAGGCAATTCATGCATTTATTAGTTCGAGGCTGGACTACTGCAATGCCCTCCATGTCGGCCTAAACCAGTCTTTGATTTCACGTCTTCAACTCGTTCAGAATGCTGCAGCCCGATTTTTAACAGGCACGTCTAGACGTGAACACATCACCCCCGTGCTGTCGTCGCTTCACTGGCTTCCCGTTCGTTTCAGAGTCGATTTTAAACTTTTGTTGTTTGTTTTTAACGCTATTCATGGCCAGGCGCCCTCCTATTTATCAGATATTTTAACTGTCCGTGATCACGGTAGGGCCCTGCGCTCTTCAGGTCAGCTTTTGCTTGAGGTCCCAAGGTCGAGACACAAGCAGTGGGGTGACCGTTCTTTTGCTGTTGCTGCTCCTCGGTTGTGGAACAAACTGCCCCTGGACATGCGCATCACCACTGATCTCGGCCTTTTTAAATCAAAGCTAAAGACCCACCTTTTTAGATTAGCCTTTAGCTCCATCTAGGTTAGTTTTTTAGGTAAGGTTTTTATTTATTTATTTATTTATCCATCTATCTTTAATTTATTTTATGCGTTTCCTAGAGGCTCTTAATACCCTGCGGCGCTATGGCACTTCCCAGTTACTTCTTATTTCTTTCTTATCCTGTTTTATTGATTTTTCTGTTTTATGTATCAATGTACTTTTATGGCTTAATTGTGAAGCACTTTGAGTACCATTCTGGTTATTGTAAAGGGCTATACAAATAAAAGTTGATTGATTGATTGATTGAAACAATACTACATCGCATGCCTAGCAAACACGCCGATGCGCGTTCACGAAACTACGGAAGCCACGGCAGACGAGATCGCGCGTTCTCTTTTTCTTTCTTTTAGATTAATATCCACCCCCTCCTGTGTTTGTCCCAGTTTGTTTAGAGCTCTTGCGCTCTTACCACAATGTAAATAGTGAATTTCTTCTTCTATGCTTGCATTATCGGCAGAGTAGGCTCTGAATGCCGAGGCCTCCGTAGTTTCGTGACCGCGCATGTGCGCACAATACTCCTTTTTAGACTCTTAAAAATATACTAAATGGTGTAGTTTCAAGTAAATTCTGGACGCTACCCACTCAGGACACTTGGACTACATGGGACGAGCAGTATGGAGGAATATTGACAATTTTTTGTGGACTTTTATGGCCCTTTTTGGCTCAGACCCTGGCGAACTCGATTGCAGGGGAACGAGAAGTCGTCCTGATCTCCGGCTGCATTTGACTTTAAAAAAGTGGTCCAGAGTCTTGCTCACCATCAGGGTAAGTGGAAAATAAAGTTAAATCATTCTGAGGGTGAACTATTCCTTTAAGAAAACCTCTAAAAAAAAAAAAAACCAAAATTAGAACGCTTTTTATTAGAATACAGTATTGTAGGCTCAAAGTGTCACATTCTAATCAGGTAAATAATCCAAAACACCTCCATAAGAGCCTTTAAAAAGTTTCTGTTTTGGTTTAGAAGAATTCACAATCATTAGGAAGACTGCTGATCTGATCATTATGCTTCAAATGTAAAATTCCTGTTGTCAAGCCACTCCTCAACAGCAAGCAACACCAGAAGCGCCTTAGCTGGGCTGGAGAGAAGAAGGACTGGTCTGCTGCACCGTGGTCAAAAGTCCTCTTTTCTGATGAGAGCAAGTTTTGCATCTCATTTGGAAACAAAGGTCCCAGAATCTGGAGGAAGACCGGAGAGGTGCTAGATAGAAGATGCATAAAGTCCAGTGTTAAGATTCCCAGTCTGTGATGACCTGGGGTCCATGTCAGCTGCTGATGTTGATCCTCTGAGCTTCATCAAGTCCAGCATAAATGCAGCCGTCTACCAGGACATTTTGGAGACCTTCATGCTTGCTTCAGTGGACCATCTGTATGAGGATGCAGACTTCATCTTCCAGCAGGACTTCAGGAGGCCTGATATATTTTTGTATTTAAAACCCTTCTCTGATTGATTTTATGCAGTATTCAAATTTTTTGAGTTTTTGAATTTGAAGTTTTCTAAAGCTGCAACTTCTAATCATCAACATCCAAACAAACAAAAGCTTGAAATATATTGATTCACATATTATTTTTCTAAACAATATGTAAATTGCACCGTTTAGGTTGAATTACAGAAATACATGAACTTTCTCAGGATATTCTAATTTTTTGAGTAGTACCCGTATACATATATATATATACACACACACACACACACACACATATATATATATATATATATATATATATATATATATATATATATATATATATGTTTACAGTCATGTAAAAATTTAAGAGACCACCCTTGTTTTCTCAGATTTTTTGGCCATTTAAACACCTGGTACTACTAAAAGTACATTTGTCTGACAAATATAATGATAACAACAAAAATAGCTCAAAAATGCTTAATTTTTAGAACTGATTTCTGCTATTTTCATGCTTTACTTGATAAGTGATTTTAGTTATTAAGTTTTTACATCAAAAGCTATGGCATTGTCCTGCCAAAAACAGCTTTTAGGCATTCTAGATTTTCTTTTCTCTCTTTTAGTCACATGATTCACACCACAGTTGGTACTTGATTGCATAACCATTATTTTTTATGACAAGGGTGATCTCTTCATTTTTTTCCACGGCTGTATATACATATGTATACAGTATATATATGTGTTTATACAGTATATAAATCATTCATACCGTCCCATTACAGTAAAGGCGAAATTCACACAATAGTTATTCAAATAATGAAAAACAGCAAGTTTATTAATTAATAAAAAATTAATAAATTAGAATTTAGTGATTTTTTAAATATAACGAGACAAACTCTTCCAGACATATTATAGCAGCCTCATCTTGTTGAACTCTAAACACCAAAAAGACCAACTCTGTTTGCTTCCCCCAGTTTTCACTAGAATTTCATGCTTATTGATCAGACAGTGATATGGCTTCTGTCTCTGTGGGTTTCGGTCGCTGTCTGTGCCTGCCGATCTCATCTTGGTCACACCACTTCTTGTACAGGAAGAGTAATGAGCAGATTCTTGGCTCGCGCTGTGAGCATGCCAGAGGCAAATCTGCCGTCCGTGTGAAGAGTGTGAACAGGGAAACTCAAGAAGTTTATCGAGAGCACCATGGGATCGTGGACACGAGGGGATATGGTTAAATGCAGCAAGAGACAAATGACTGCTGTATTCACACAGAAAGAAAAGCTAATTATATTCTAATTTCACAAATTCAAATGCTGCTTTACAGAAGATTTGTCAAGATGTTGTAAATGACAGAAGATAATGCATCTTTTTGCATCTTTACAACCTTGAACCTGCTGCACATGAGGCACATTATGTATCATACATATAGATATATAGATATATATAGATCAACATCAGACATTAAAATCAGATAAATATTACAAAGCTTTTGTTCAATACTGACGTCATGGGCCAAAGCTTGAGAGATGGGGTCTCCTTTCATACACTAACAACCAAAAACAACCAATAAAAAAAAATCAAAAAAAAACATTTCAGATTGGATCATTTAGCTTTGATCCTGGCAGCATTATCTGCGCTGCATGAGGAGTTTTTAAGATGCCACGAGATTTTTTCACAATTTTTTATAAATCTTTTACATCAATCTCTCAGAGAGATCTAGAGTATGATAACAGAACATATCCAAAACACTCCCCAGGGTTCTCAGTTGGAGTCTCTGGGGGGGACTCTATGTGTGCAAATGATGTTTGAGAAGCTCTGTATAATATTTCCAGCAACATCTGCCAAATTCTGGCCCGGATACATTTTAGCATGGTCCTGTTACAATAGGGCAAACACACATCAATGGAACAACCAGCCTAATCAGTACATGCAGGCACAATATAACCGAATTACATATAACCTCTAATGCTGATGCAAAACGATTACAGAACCTGCAGCAGCACCACAACATCATCCTCCCCCAATAGCCCCACCAACCACCAGGAGCATTGAGTTTCACTAATTAATCTGCCTTTCCGGCCACATTTCTTCTGGGAAACTATTGTTCAATTACCTTGCTACTTTTCAGAATGCGTTGGACTGTTCTGAACCCAGTTTTAGTAGTTTCTGCATCTCCTTAGATGTTTTCAACTATTTTTACCACTAATTATCTATCCCTTATCCATCCTAATACCATCTTCTCGGCCACAGCATGAGGATTTTTCCATCATGGTTGTTGATAAGAGAAGAACAACACACTAATCGAAAGTGGGGTAAATAAATTAGTTGCTACTGGGAGAGAAAAACTCATACAGAGAATATCTAATAAAAGGGGCCTACAACTTTTTTTATTAATAAAATCCGGTGGGTATTTTTTTTTGCCAGGCAGTGTATTTGTTATTTGTGCAGACACAGAAACCTACAGCAAACAAGCATGCAATTACAACAGCAGAAAACCACACTTAAGGGGGGCTGAGAAAAAAATGCAGAAACCAACCACAGAGTTACTAAAATAGCAGCTAAAATCAAAATGGAGACTGATTTTTTTCATAATAGGAAGTCTCTATATACAGTAAATAATTAGACAGAGATAACACACTCAGTATATCTCAGTGTACAAATGTATGTACAGGGGCACAATGAAAAACATCTGGTTCTTACTGCATCTTTATACTTTGTATTCAGTAAAGGCGCCCTCAGATTAAAGTGCATCTTCCATGTTCTTTAAAATGATGGAAAATCATTCTCTGTGATGAAGCAGAAACTGTTTTTTCTCGAGCTGAAAAAAACAAAGTGTTTCTTTAAAAAGGAGGGGATAAAACTCTCGTTCACAATCACCGCACAGTTTTGGAATCATGTGACCTCTGACGTCAGAGTAGGTGAAGTCCTGTGAATTCCACAGCTGACTAATGCAAAACAATAACAGATAAACGGTGAGACAACAGCTGATTAGCAGCTAGACATCATCTTTCTGAACATCCGTCTTCTTTCTGAACCTCACCTCTACAGCTGAGGCTGAACTCTCCCGGCCAGCACCTTCTTGATCACCGCCAGAGACATCCTCTTCTCCTTGGACTGACTCAGACACAGCAGGGTCCTAGCAACGTTAGCTTAGCTTTAGCTTAGCTTTAGCCGGCGCAGCTGCTGGAGCTTCTGCATGTTTCAGTGTTTGTTTCTGTTCCTCTCAACATCTGGAGCTCAGGACTCATCAACGCCCATACACAAATTCAGACAAGACCGAGGTTATAGTCTTATCTTTGGACCTGAAAAACTCAGGACTAAATTATCTAGCTTTATAGTTGATCTGGATGCATTAATTTGGCTTCCAGCACCACAGTGAAGAATCTTGGAGTCATTTTTGACCAGGATTTGTCTTTCAACTCCCATATAAAACAGGTTTCTAGAACCGCCTTCTTTCACCTACGTAATATTGCTAAAATTAGGAACATCCTCTCTCAGGACGATGCAGAAAAACTAGTCCATGCTTTTGTTACTTCCAGATTGGATTACTGTAATTCCCTATTATTGGGCTGCCCCAAATATGCCTTGAAAAGTCTCCAGCTGATCCAGAATGCTGCAGTTAGGGGTTCTGACTAGAACCAGCAGGAGAGATCTCATTTCTCCAGTTCTAGCTTCTCCCTTCATTGGCTCCCTATTAAATCCAGGATAGATTTTAAAAATTCTTCTTCTCACATATAAAGCTCTCCATGACCAAGCTCCATTATATATTAGAGATCTCATAGTTCCATATATTCCAAGCAGAGCACTTCGCTCTCAGACTGCAGGCCTTTTGGTAGTTCCAAGGGTCTCTAAAGCCCCGTTTCCACCTGGGTCGGGTCAGGTCGGGCCAGGCCGGATCAGTTGGGTTTTGGATCGGTTGGATCGGTTGGGTTTTGGTACGGATGTGTTGATTTCACGCTGCGTCCCCACAGCAACCTGTACCCTTATTCTGGAGGCGCTGGACAGCGCTGCTACGTGATCGCGTGACATCATCGCTGTGCAACGCCGTTTAACCAAAACACGGCGCCACACATGACAGAAACAAAAGGAGTCACCCCCGCTTTGTTTTTACACTTGGTCACGAGGGAAGTGGGGTTTTTCAACAAATCGATGTATTGCTTTGTGTTAGCTCCGCCTCTTTGGTCCGGAATGGTTAGATCAGTACCCCTACCTAAGGGTGCCAAAAAAGTAGGCCGGGTCGGGTCGGATATGAGGGTACCCGTCCCAGTTTTTATCTGTGGAGACGCAAAAAACCGTGGACCGGCCCGACCCGACCCAGACCCGCTGGTGGAAACGGGGCTTAAGAGTAGAATGGGAGGCAGAGCATTTGGCTATCAAGCCCCCCTATTATGGAATCAGTTACCAATTCAGGTTCGGGAGGCAGACACCCTCTCTACTTTTAAGATTAGGCCTAAAACCTTCCTTTTTGATAAGTCTTATAGTTAGGGATGGTTAGCCTTCCCTTAGTTAAGCTGCTATAGGCTTAGACTGCTGCGGGACGTTCATGATGCACTGGGCTCTTCCTCTCCCACCATCTCTGTCTCTCCATGTAGAAACCTGTGACAGTATTGCATCATTAACTGTGTTCTCCTCTCTCAGCAGATCTGGCTGGATGACGTTGCAGTGTTTGTTGGTCTCACTTTCTGTCTTCTCCCCCTGCCGGTCGAGGCAGATGGCCGCTCTGCCTGAGCCGGATTCTGCCGGAGGTTTTCCCTCCTGTTAAAAGGGTGTTTTCCTTCCCACTGTCGCCACCCCTCCGTGCTTGCTCTCCACATTTGGTCTCTAAAATCTGTAAAAGCGCTTTGTATGCGCCGTGAGACGGTGTTGCTGTTAGCAGAGACATCTGTGGACAGAGTCAAAGGGAAAATGTCCTGCTGCTGGGTTTGTTGAGGTGTAACGGAGACGGTTGTCGTGGAAGTAAACACACGGATGTGGTCGCTGTTAAGGGTTACCGAAAACCTGCAGCAATAAACCTTGGAGTGCACATAGACAGTAATCTTAGACTAGATACACAAATCAGCTCAGTGGTAAAGTCTAGTTTCTTTCAGTTAAGGCAACTGTCAAAAATAAAAGCCCGTCTTTCTCATCATCACTTTGAGATTTTAATCCATGCTTTCATATCCAACCGTTTAGACCAGGGGCGCCGTATGGGGGGAAAGTTAGGAAGATTCCAAGGGCCCATGACTGTGGGGGCCCCAAAAGATGTGGAAATTATTAAACCTTCATTTCAAATAATATGTTTATATATATTTCAAATAGAACAAGAAAATACAGTATTAGAACAAATTACCTTCATGTTCTCACTGGTTTTTCAGCAGTAAACGGCAAAACAAAGCATGAATATATTGACCAATCCACCCCCGTGAAAGTGCAAGAAATGGTTTGGTCCTCAGGAACTGCCTCAGCGCATCCGCTACTTGCCTGTCAATACCGCGGTTTGCTGGTATCGGGCCTTTATTGCTGCATGCGCTTCATTTGACAGAGTGACAGCAAATGAAACGACTGACCAAGAAAATGTGTAAATAAGCAGCAGTGTGACAAAAAGTCCAACCGCAGATGAAGAACACAGCACCCCAAGAAATGAAAGTATGATTTTCAAATGAGAAGAGAAAGAAAGGAGAAAGAGAAGAGACGAACGAAGCGTGAGCCAGTTTTTAAAGAAAGGTTTGTTGCCTGAGTTGTTCAAATGAACCTGTTAAGTGAAATAACCTAGCTATCTGCAGACTATTACAACTTAGTTAATCCTCCTTAAGGTGGAAGTGGGATCACATGATTGATAATGCCGGGTAGTGCTGTGTCTGAAACGGAAAGTGATTTTTCCTCTTTTTTCTCTTTCTAAGTTAAAGCAGGACTCTGCAGCATTTGTAATGAGCTTATTGTGTGTCTGTAACTAACACAGAAGCAAATAAGCCAGAAAACTCAGAGCTGAGACTTTACATTTACATAACCAGACCAGGCAAAACATGGTTCTCAGAACATCTCTTGAGTGCTATTAAATGTTTAGCAAGATACTATTAAATAATTGTCCTTGTCCCTTGGTAATCATATGTAAACAGATGATCCGCCAGCAGCAGCCCCTTCTCTTCACCCCCACCCTCCTTTCCATTCCCAGTGAAGAAGGTAAGCAACAATGGGACAAGTTAGCATCATTACAGAGTCTGCTGTGGGAATTTGTCTCATTTTACCATTCCAAAAATAAGAATGAAGCATTTTTTAAATAAAAATTGAAACACTTAAAAAACAAACAAAAACAAAAAAAACATAATGATCTCTATAAAATAAAAATGTCCTGTAGTTGTAGTTGTTTGTACAGGATACTGGACAGTTAAATGTAAACACTGAGTAGCCACCAGCAGCCTGGATTAAAATCAAAGTCACGATATAAATAGTTCAGTTAGATTTTTACATTCAGATTGAATTACAGCCATCAAAAGACATCTATAAATCTTCATCATTCTCAAGACAGGTAATTTATTTGAGCAGCTTGAACTGCACAATAAATACCTGTTTGCAATCTAGCTGTGAGGTTACAATGAGCTGCTGATAATTAATGTAATTAGATTATATAATTTGTTGGTACATTATATAAATGTAACAACTGTTACAGTCTTGGCTTACATTTCTCAGGTTTGGCCAGAAACTTTATTATAAACTTTAGAAACTTAGAAACTTTTTTATAACTTAAAGGCTAAAACCAAACCAGGGGTCTGTTGCACGAAGCAGGTTTAATGAGAACCCTGAGTTGTTTAACCCCGAAATTCGGGAAACTCTGAGTTTTTCGTAACACAAAGGTAGGTAACTCAACCCAGGGAAAGAGGAGTAACTCTAGCCTGTTGCACGAAGAGGGGTAACTTAAACCCTTGGTCAGTTACCATGGTAACAGACTCTCTGAAACTAACCTGGTCGGGAGCAGGTTAGTGTGGAGAAACCTTGAGTTTCTTGCTGTCTCCACCCACTTTTAGTCACACTCGCCGTTTCCTTTCCTCATTCATTCATTAAGTCAGCGGTGAGTTTTGGCTGCTGCCGTCTTAAATAAAACATGTTAAAAAATAAATCAGAGTCGGTAGGTTACATCCGTATCTTTTGATAAGGATGTTATGGATTAAGATGCTGCATGAAGGGTTAAATATTCAGAGATCGTTATCAGAGCACGGATAGAAGTTTAATTTCCCGACAGTTGTCATTTCTGACATTACAGTTACACATCACGGTCAGTTATCTACATACACGAGCTGATCCGTCCGTACATTTATAATATCACCAGCAATACGTGATAGTTGGAGGTCCTGTCTCCGTTTACAAGAGATGGTTTAAGCTGATCATTTGATCATCTAGCTGTCTGTGGTTCTGGCTAAATGGATAAAGTGTTCGTTTGACACACGGACAACTGCGGTTCAATTCTTGCTCTGGCATTTTTTTATGTTGCCATACGCTTTTCTCTCGAAAAATATTTTTTATTACCCTGCATTTTTTCGCAAATAGATTTTTTATTTCTTTCATTGTAGACGCACCTCATCAATCTGTACACCCCTTCACGTTCCCTCAGGTCAGCTGACTGGTCACTTCTAACCGTCCCTTCAACCAAGAGGAAACTTAGAGGTGACCGTGCCTTTTGCGTAGCTGCACCAAGACTGTGGAACCAGTTACCACCTCGGGTCAAGGAGGCCTCTTCACTTGCGGTTTTAAGTCTTTACTTAAAACACATTTCTTTTCATTGGCTTTTAACACTGGCTGAGATGTTTGTTTTGTTTGTTTGTCTGTTTTTATTGTGTGTGTGATTGGCTTTTTATTTGACTGCTTTCATTAATTGATTATATATATATTTTTTATTCTTTAATTTATGTTTTATATATTATATCTGCCTGTGAAGCACTTTGGTCAACTGTGTTGTTTTTAAAGTGCCATATAAACAAAGTGGAGTTGGAGTTCGGCAGACATTCATGCCCCAGGTGATATGCTGGAGCGGAGTCCGTCTCCTCTAAATGGAGATTCATCAGCAACTGTCGCTTAAACACTGAAAACCTCAACAAATACATAATGATGGTTGCTGAAATAAATTAATAAAATAAAATAAACCGTCTAAAGAGCATAGATCTATAAAAGGTCTAAATGTGAGACCAAGCATCTTGTACACAATTTGAAAATGAAAACTAACCAAGAGGTGACTTACAAAATAGTTTTTTTCAATGTTATTTTCCACATTTTCATGTCTTACATATATCTGTGGCCTTCAGCATTAAAGCTGTGATGAATGTCGTGTTCAGAGTCGCCTCCTCCTGCTGTTGCTTAGCATGTTTAGCATGAAAGTTGGCCCTTAAGACTAATTATTACTGATTGTCATTATTTATAAAAAAATAAATGAAACACAGAGGCAGTGTACAGATCAAGTAAATACTGGAGGTAAACACACACCTGCTGGTGATGGAGAAAAGATTTTATCAGTTTATAGTGGTGGGTTTAAAACATGCTGTTTGTAAACAAAACTTGCTGTTGGTGCAGCAGAGATGAAAAAATGCCAAAGGAGCTTGAGTGTTAAAAAGTTCAGAAACATGTTCTATGTGAAACTTTTTGCTATAAAAGTAAACCTGCAGCTCCTGCCAAAGCAGTTCTGATATAACGCTGCTTCAGAGCAGGTGGATCCTTCAGGTCTATGACTTATCTGGTGTGTTTTGCCTGGTTTGACATTAGATGTGACAAGCAGGACGTGGGAAGTAGAACATGTTTGCACATTCTGTGAGATGGATTTTAACTCACCCTGCAAAGAAGAGGAAGGTGAAAAGGGAAGCAGCTGTTGTCATGGAGACGGAGTACACTGGAGCAGTTTTGGTGATGAAAACGGTCCGACTTGCTCTTAATCAAGATGTTTACTTTTCCTTCTCTAAAACTGAGCAGCGTGCAACACAGGTGATCACGGGTGAGGCTTTAACTGGTGTGCAGCCCATGTTAGAGCCTCCAGAAAAGGCCGAATGCTGGTCATTTATAATAGAAAATAAAGATGCATTTTTTCTCCTCAATAAAAGAGAAATTATTGGAGACATTCTCTGTTTTTTGTTTTTTTTTGTCTTTCTGATCATAAATCATGGTGTCTTCAGGATCAATGTAAGGAGCACTACGGAGCATGTTCTTATCCATCAGTCTGGTATCAAACCAAATCATAACAGTCCAATTACATGACACACAGGAGACAGAAGTTTCACACTATGGCTTTGATCATATTCATGTGGCATTAATCACTATTGATGTACACACACATATATGTTATATATTTTATAATATTATTATCATTGTTATTTTTAGACGGGCACTCTTCAGTGATCCGTTTTAATGAAAGAAAAGACGCAGAATCCTTAAAAAAATTCCTGCATCCAAATGGTTATCTAGATCAACACAAATAATTCAAATAAATTCTAATGCTGCCTTCATGTGGTATCGTATTTATGGCAAATACCAAAGTCTGGCATGAAAATTGCACTTAAACACCCACTCATGTCATAATTTCCACTGAAAGCTGGAAAAATTTTATGATGCCCGAGTTGCTGAGATGAAATAAACTTGGATCTTTCAATATGGTAGAGAAAAATGAAAATGTCCTTCATGGGATGCATTACATTATGTTTAAAGTTTTCTTCTGCTGTTATTTGGTTAGTCTGCATAACTCTGTGACGTACAAAACTTTAACAACATCGACATTTAAGCTCAGTTTTGTTAGTAAAACTATGGTTATTATTTGGTTTACCTCCTCAGAGCAGATGCTAGCTATCTGGTCAGTCAAAGATCGCCTTCAGTATTAAACTTCATTACAACAAATCACTTGAACACAACGCACTGGTAATTTCCACTTAACAGGTGGAAAGGATCATCTTTCCCATACCACACGAAGGCAGCATTAGTCACTTTAAATGAATTAAATTTATAGAATTTGATGTGTGATGTTGTTGTTACAATCAGTCAACGGCATTGCAGGGGTTAACCTGTCAAACCTGCCAAACATGAATTAATACATGAAAACAATCACGACCACAAAACCTCTTTAATTATTGAGTAGTTCAATTGACATCAATTAATTCCCATTAATAAAATCTAGGAATTGGGTTTACAGTGACACCCGGTAATTTGAACGTGTACCAGCAGCTTCACTGAAAGATAGAAAAAGGCCTGTGTGGTTATTGTCGTGGCTCCTCAGCTTTCTTCCAAGAATTTCTTGCATTTTTTTAAAAGCAAGTATGTTGCTGCAGTTTGTTGCATTTTTTCCTTTAAACTGGGGACACACGACATGACTTTATGGTTTTAAGGCCTTTTCACACCGAGACCGATGCAAATAAACAGCACGAAATTGCAAATAATTCAGAGGAGAAATGTCTACGCATTTGTCTATACACACCTGCTCCGACACGAAATTATGAAGATGCAAGAACAAACTGGCATTTGTTATTCCAGAGGACCGTGAGCACGTGCAGCAGTGACGGAGGGAGAGGCGGCTGCAGGGAAACTTCTGGATGCTGAGAAACAGCTGATCTCACCGTGGAGATGCCAAATGCGGATTTTAGATATAACACCTGTAGATAATAACCTGGAATGGCTACAAATGTAGGAAAACACTGCTACTTCAGTGGTGATTTTTCCCCTCGTTTGCCAAACAAGATGCTGCGACACAAAGATGAGAACACCTGAACCATAATGATACAGTAGCAGCGACCAAGCCACACTTCTCTCTTTTCCTTTCCATTTTTGCTTGCGACCAGCTCTGTGACGGTCAGAGCGCCTTCTCTGATTGGTGGATTGTGTATCTGTCGGATGCGAATATTAAGAAAATCGACCTCAGTTAAAAAAAATAAACGTCTCAAAATCACGAGACGGAATTTTGTCACTAATATGAGCGCTCCCATTGATTTGACATTAATTTGATTAAAGCTATTGCCGTGTGAACCTTTCGTATGAAATATTTGGAGTAGGTGTGTAAAGGCCTTTAGGGTGCGTTCACACTCTGGCTGTTCGGTGCGATTCCACGGATAGTCCGCTTCGTTTGGTTCAGTCTGAACACCAAACGTACTCTGGTGCACCAAAGAAGCAACTCTGGTCCGTCTGAAAGCCGGGGGTCTCAGTTCACTTGCAAGCGGACTATCAGACTATCCAGCGCACCTGATGGAAGTTACGTTTGTCAACCGCAATAAAGCAGAAGAAGAAGAAAAAGGAAGTGGGGTAGATTATTGTTTGGTTCGGAGGGAAAACAAAGCAAACAACGTGTTGGAAGAAGCCAAGGTCAAAACAACAACAATAAACAACTGGAACATGTAGACAAAGATGGAGGAAGAAAAAGCAGAAAGATTTCCACTTTGATCAGAGTCTGTTTTTGTCTTCTTCCTGCTTCTTCATCATTATCAGTGGTTGCATTGGGGAGCATCGCCCCCTAGCAGCCAGTTGTTGTAACTACGGTGGTTTAACCAGGCGGTTTGGTCCGCTTCAGTTACTGCAGTTTGAACTAGGGATGGGCACAGTTTTTTTTCGATCATCCAACTGTGTTATAAAAAAGAGTTTATTCATCCACTGTAAGTCTTGAAGCTATGTAATAAATGTGACGATGTGGCGGTAATAAAACCTCCTACCAGCGGGGGCAATGTGGTCTAAAGACATCAGAGAAAGCCGCCTGCGAGCTGCTGTTTCCGGTCACAGCAGCTGAAAGTAGGCTTGTCTAAACATGAAGCGAGCACGGTGAAGTCTGGTGTGGTCAATGACACCTCACAGTCTAAATACTGACACGTTTTACAAAAACAACTCGACAGCAATTCCACTGATGCACCATTTAAAAAACGCTCATCCGACCGAGCTTAACCCTAGGGACACACTGCAAACGGAAGCACGCCGAAGCGCAGCAGTTTCATTTCGGTGCCCTTGTTAACAGACGGTGTCGACCACATCAGGTGCTGCGTGGTGCACCACGGCGTGCAGCGCCAAAATCGGCGCACGCGGTGGAACGATCGTTTCGGCTTCAGTTCTATTTTCTGTGCGAGCCGTGGCCGAATTTGTCAAGCCAGGCAGGAAAATATGCAGAACCCAGAGACAAATCTATCAAAATAAACTCATTTTCAAAGTAAAAACACCCAGATAAGCTTTCAAACCCGATCTCCTTTAAATAGATGTAATTATATGTCAATTATATATCTTTATCTGTATTAAAAATGCAAGTGGAAGGATTCACACACAGAAATGTCACTTTCTTCTTGTAAATAGGATGATAGCAGAGCAGGAGATGTAGACATTGTAGAATTATCAGCTGTATAAGTACAGCAGAGAAGCAGGACTGCTGCCGACTGTGCACGTCCAATGTGGACAGAAAGAGGAGCTGTGTTGACGAGAAAATTGGTGCGCTGCGCCTCGGCGCACTTCTGCATGCAGTGTGTCCCTAGCGTAAAGGTAATGAATCCTCCATTCAACCACCGTTATCTCAGTCTGAAGCCGGAGGACCTGTGATGCAAAGCGGGCTGAAAAAATCACGGAGAGAATCTGTAAAATGATTTTAGTGGATATGTTGCCCAGAAGTGCTGTCGATGGGAAAGGTTTCCCAGATTTGATGAATTAACCAGAATGAATGAGTTTCCTTCACAGCGCACCATCACCAGGCTCACTGAAATGAACCACAATACACTGACAAAGGTAGTGACACTAGCAAAGTATATCATTCCACAGCTGGTAAGAATCTAGTTTCATACAAGTCATACGAGGCTAGCTGTACTTGTATAACACACGAGTTTACAACTTCAACACGGCATTTACAAAGATAGGCTTACTGATTTGCCTCGGATGTTCTGTGGAGTGGATAAGATTGGTTTTAATGACAGGCTAGCAGATTCCTATTGACTTACACTAGCATTAGCATCAGCGACCTCCTGGAACTAGAAAGGGATGAAAGATGATGAAACTGTCTCCAGTGATAAGTACATAGTATCCTGGCTCACTTGTGAATGAGGCCCAATGTCAAAAATCCTGAACTTCCCCTTTAAGTTTTGTTTGATCCTCCACTAATTTTTTTTTTTATTTTTTAGGCACAAATTTAATCCCATATGGGGTATAACTGCCCGCTCCAGCACAGCTGCACCACCGCGACCCAGTTGGAACAGTCAGGAACTGTAAGGAAATATTATCTAACGGTAAATGGGTGTCAGCAACATCTCAGCTGTCTGCATGTTTGTTTTATAACATGAAACAAAGGAATAAATGACCTGCATCACATGCTGTCTCTGGCTCATGTGGTCCTGGCATGACTGTGTCCCCGTCTGACTCCATCACAACTCCGCTCAGGAGGGACTCTTCATGTTACCCCACCGGTGTTTTGTCTGTGATGTGAGCAGCGATCCACTTTTTGCCCCCACTTTCATGTCTGACCAGTTTTTGTTTTGTTTGTTTTGGTGAAACTGCGGAAGCATCTGATGACATGGCGATGGCAGCATCTGCCACCTGCCGTCGTTTTGCAGTGTTGTCTTTCAGGATCTCTATCATTCCCCAAAATTCAGATTCTTAATTCCTTTCCCCACCTGAGCCAACATGGAAATGATATTGATGAATATTTATCAAGGGTGCTCACCTTGAGCCTGGCAAACCGGCCTGACTAACGGAATGTATACAGATGCAGGCAGTCAGTCTGGTAACCCTCCATTGGAAACTGTTTTTCACCTCAGGAAAAGGCACAATTACAGCGGCTCATTCTCTAACCATAACTAGGGGTGTAAATCACTGGTTTGATCACAATATATAAATAAAACTGATGGGAGGTTCGATATCTCTCCATGTCTTAATATGCCACCCCCTGGGTGAAACTGAGCCCCCCCCCCCTGCAGTCCCCTGAGTTGAACAAGTGGGCTGAAGCGTTTTCTAACCAACCCGGTCATTCTCTGAATATGGCAGCACTGAATTTAGCTTAGCTTAGCATAGTTGCTGTAATCTGGTGTTTCCAACTAGCACCACTTGGAGAAAGTGAATTAATTAACTCCAGAGTTATTCCAGTTACGTTTTGTGACCCGCACATTCTGATCGAGTACAAACGAGAGGCCGATTTCACATCAAAGGACTGACTAGGCGGCATTCAATAGGGGAACTCAACAGCTGTGTGAAAAAGTGTTTGCCTCCTTCCTGATTTCTTACTTTTTTGGACACTCAAAGGAAACAGGTGTTAATAATAAAGCACGTAACACTCCCCCCCTAAAGTTACAGAGCCCTACAAAAGAGGGTCCTGTAACAAAGAAAAAAAACAAAACCCCACCCTAACCAGCTAAAATCAACGGAGCAACAACAAGATAAAGGCGGGCGTGGCTAACAAAACGTAGCCAGAAACGAGTCTGGCCGAAGTCACCCGAAACTGACCGAGAAGTGACAGATGTCACTACAAAATGGAAAGAGGTTGCCGAACAGGAGACCATCACATCCGCGAGAGTGCATCGGCAAAGACATTTTCCGAGCCCTTTTTGTGTTTTATTTCCAAGTTATGATCCTGGATGAGGAGAGCCCAACGCATTAACCTTTGGTTTTTGTTGTACAGTACATGCGGGATAGAAACACGAGCGGATTGTGATCTGTGTAGACCACGACAGGAACAGGACAGGAACCGATGTAGACCTCAAAGTGCTGCAGAGCTAAGAACAGAGCCAATGTCTCTTGTTCGATTGTGGAGTACTGACGCTGGTGTTTGTTGAACTTTCTGGAGAAGTAACTCACGGGGTGGTTTTCTCCATGGGAATCCTCCTGTAACAGTACAGCTCCCGCTCCCTCTCCACTCTCGTCTAACTCAAGCTTAAATGGACGAGACAGATCTGGAGCCGCGAGAACGGGTGCGTGGCACAACAGAGACTTTGCGTTCTCAAAAGCAGACTGGCACTCATCATTCCAAACCAAGGCCTTCTTTGGACCGATGAGGTCAGGGAGGGGTTTAGCAATGGATGAAAAGTTTCAGCAGAAAGATCACTAAAACCCCACCATCCCCAGAAATCGACGGAGCTCTCGTCAGGTCGAGGGCGGAGGGTAGTTCAGGATGGCAGAGACTTTAGCATCCATGGGGCGAATCTGGCCCCTTCTGATTTGACGGCCTAAATAAGTGATCGTGGCCTGAGCAAACTCACATTTTGCGAGAGATTCAAAGTCAGCGTTGCCTGTGCAAAGCATTTTTAAATACTTCTCGGAGTGAATTAATGTGGTCTTCCCACGTATCAGAATCAAGTCATCCATATACGCGGAGCAGTTAGGTAGCCCTGCCAAGACTGTGTTGACTAACCTCTGAAAGGTAGCGGGTGCGTTGCACATGCCAAAAGCCATCACCGTGTACTGGAGGAAATTATCCGGCGTCACAAACGCGGAGATGTTGGATGCACGGGCGTCAGAGGCACTTGCCAGTAACCTTTTAACAAATTGAACTTAGTAACAGAACGAGCTGCACCAACGTTATCTATGCAGTCTTTAACAAGGGAAAAGGAAACTGTGACAGCGTTCACTTTACGATAATCAGATATGAATCGAGGAGATCCGTCTGGTTTTAGCTCAACCAGGCAAGGGGAACTCCAAGGGCTATAACTGTGTACGGCCAGCCCATTATGCAGGAGATATTCGGACTCCTGTTTCATCATCGCACGCTTTACAGGGTTGGCTCAATACGAGTGATGTTTAATGGGGGTCAAGTTCTGAACGTCGATATCATGCGTTATTATTGTAGTCTGAGTTGGGACGTCATAAAACAAACACCGGTAGTCATCGATAAAGCCAAGCAAATCCGCACGCTGCGTAAAACTTAAATGATCAAGTGTCTGGCAGAGTTTTAACATCTCTGTATTTGGTAGCCACGCGGCTAATCTCGCTGACTCAGGAGAGCCGAGCCCGTCGGCTTCTTCACACTCCGCTTCTGAAGTTACAGCGGCAGATACACGAGCTGGTGTAACGGCCGGTGAACGAGATCGATACAACTTCAACATGTTGATGTGACATATGCAAGTTTTGCGGCGGCGATTGAGGGTTTCAACCACAAAATTGTGCTGTTCTACTTGGTCCAACACTTCAAACGGGCCCTCAAACTTTACTGACAACGCGGAGCCAGTAACGGGCAGTAACACAAGCACCTGATCACCGATATGAATTTCTTGTTTAACACTGCGCCGATCAAAAACCTGTTTCATCTTTGCCTGTGAGGATGTCAGGCAACGCAGAGCAAGCACATTTGCAGTCTCCAAGCGTTGTTGGAATTGCTTCACATACTCACGGACACGCGGAACGTGATTGGACAGGACATGTTTGCACAGGTCTGCATTTTCACAAATCCAACACTTTTTGGGGGACTTTCCTTCAAGTTTCTCCGTTTCAAAGCGAGACAATTCGCTATCACATGACCAGGTTTGTGACAGTAGAAACACTCCTTCATTTCTCTGTCTCCAAACACTTTGGTTGGTGCAGACACAGGTTTACTCAAATATGGCCCCACAAGGGGCAGTCGAGAACTTGTTCTGTTGTGGGCTTTCCCCACAATTTCTGAAGACGACATTTTATGCGAGCAGCCGAGGATAAAGTTGTGGCTTTCTGCTCATTTACATACAAAACGATGCTCTCTGGGAGGCAGTTTTTGAACTCCTCCAACAACACAAGTTCTTTCAAGGAAGTTAGCCCAGACACGCGAGAAGCTATACACCAATTCTTAAACAAAGTGCTCTTTTCTCTAGCAAATTCCACATAAGTTTGTCCGACAGCTTTTTTTTCTGCTGATGGAATTTCTGGCTATAGGCTTCAGGTACTGATTCATAAGCTTGGAGTACTGCGGACTTTATCTTACCATAGTCAAGGCTGTCCTTCATCGGGAGCGCGGCTGTCACTTCCTGGGTTTTCCCAGTTAAACTACACTGAAGCAGCAGAGGCAAACATCAGGAGGCCATCCAAGCATCTGAGCAACGCGCTCAAATGCAGAAAAGTATGAATCAACTTCAGATTCCCTGAAAGCAGGCACAAGAGCAATCCATTTGCTTACGTCAAACGCAGCGGGCACAGTGGGTGCAACCACTGAATGAACAGTGGAAGGGGGCAGAGACGGAGCCTGAACCTGCAGCTCAAGCTGCCACAGACGTATGGTAGTTTCAGCCTCGATCTGCTTTTTATCCAGCTCCAGTTGGGCCTGGCGAACCTCAGCCCTTTCACGAGCCTCTAGCTCCATACGAACCACACGTACCTTGAGTTGAGCCTCAACGGAGCTGGCTGATGGCAGCGGGTCGTAACAAGAAAGCGTTCTGGGCACTTTGCCCTTTTCGTTCTGAGTCGGAGTGCGGGGAGGAGTGGTGTTCTCCTCCGGGTCGCCCCTAGCCAGAGCGCCCTCACATGGCATCTCCTGACACTGAGTCAGCACCTCCAAAACCCCAGTTTCCTCCAACTGAGCCACCAACTGAGCCTTCATCTCGCTCTTTCTAGCCTGTTTCACGATCTGAATGTCATAATGTTCTGAAACCAACACAAGGTCTGCCTTTCGGCAGCCATCCAGAGCTGCAACAGTGGGTGCAGCCAAGAAACGCTCCAGATCAAAGGAAGAAGCCATCTTATACCAAGTGACTCACTCAAACAATAAATCAGATTACTTGGTTTGCTGCCGACATCTGGTGTAAATTACACTCTACTAGAAATATATTTTCTGAGAAAAATGTTGACGTGTTCAATGCTTTTCCCGTTGTATGTGATGTATGTGTTGCAGTTTCAGGACTGTGGTGGAATATGAACCCAAACTGAAACACGTATACAGACGGTTGTTGTGCAAATGGACAACTAGTTTACTGAAAACCACTTTGTCAATGATTATGAAGATAAATGGAAGGTCAGGTCTGTGATAGGTTAAAACCTTTTTAACCAACCAGAAGTCTACCTACTGTTGTGGAGTTTGACATATTTTGGATAATAAATCAATCAATAATTGTTTTACAAAAACAGTATTCCAGTTTACTCTCTAACTGAGCTGAGCAGAATCTATCAGAACCTTGGATTCTGATAACGTTGTTCATTCGATCATCGTTTTCACATCAACACCTGAAGAAAGCCAGTGCACCAGAAGTGGACCCAGTTCTGCCTTTTTTAAATGAACCTTGTGTGGAAAAAGAACTTTGCCCTTGCGAGCATTTTGAAGAAAACATAATAAAATTACTCCTTACCACTCTACCACATCCTGTACTTCAGTCAGACTATTTTATTATTTCCATTATTGCAGAGCAGTTGCATTCAATTCTCAATCGAAATCATAAACCAATAATTCAATACCATGTTCTAGCAGCTCGATTTGTTGCATGTGCCTCACCTTCACCTGCCTAACCCCTGTGTGCCTTTAATATCCGGCAAAACAAAACATTATGATGCAGTAAAATGTTTAATCAGAGTGAAACGTAGCAGGAATGGTGCATGACAAAGTCAAGTGCTGCCTGGCTGTCACACACAGTCTAATTATGTAAGAGCCTTTTCTTTTAATAACCCCACACAGACAGCTTAGACGCGGGATGAAGTGGCATTAGCATATGAAGATTGCAGCGCTGTACGCTGGCGTACGCATCACACCAGCCGCTCCCCCAGTAAGACATGATGACATACAGAAGCTGCGATCATGTGAATGTGGGAATAGGTTTTGAATGTGCTGCTGGGGAGCCCGGGGTTGGATGTGACATGTGCTGCATGTGATTGATTGTGCTGTTATTGCTAAGGACTCTCTTCCGGCTGCCTCCGGGACCCTTTTCGATCCATCCACTGTCTGTTTGTACTGCTGCTCATAAATTTTACAGCCATTGCTGAGACCTACTGGGAGCTTAAACAATTGCTTTATTGATGAATTTGTCTCATACAAGTAGGAGTGCCACACCAGGCTACTATGAGACTTTTCACTGCTCAAAAATGAATATTGCCCAGCACACACCTTTTTTCATAATAGAAATTTAATATGAGTATATGGGGGTGTGTAGGTGGAGATTGGCCTTAAAACTATTTTGCTGGACGTCTTCATTCACTGTGCTTTTTTTCCTCTGGTCTCAAAATGAAATGAATCTTTGGGTGCGGAGGTAAATCCTGGTTTATATTGTTTGTGAGGTCTCAGTTGTTTCATTACATCCCTCATGGAAAAATAAATGTAAAACTGTTGAATCAAGATGGCTTTTCAAATTAGCGTTAGGGTTGAGACTGTTAATCATGAAAGTAGCCTCTGACACGGTGCTGCATGATCTTACATTTGCAACTGCAAGTCAAAATAAGTTGAAACGTTGTGTAAAATGTAAATAACAACAATGGAATGATTTAGAATCCCAGATCAATTTTCTGTTCACAACAGCTATGTTTATTCATTCATTCATTCTCTGTACGGCTTATCCCGGAGGTGTCAAACTCATTTTAGTTCAGTGGCCACAAGCGGACCAGGAAAATGATCAGACAATAACCAATAATGAAAACTGCAAATTTTGCCCTTTAATTTGTACATTGTAGAGATGTTTATATTTAATGAAATTTCCTTTGAGAAAAAAAATTTACATGAATTTTACTGAGGGACATAAGTGGTTCCAACAATTTTTTGCCTCAGTTGATGATAATTTATTTTATTTATACATTTTATGTATAAATTTCAGTCAATATTTTATTATATATTTTTATATGACTATATATATATATATATATATATATATATATACATTATATATATTCATATATATATATATATATATATATAAATATATATAATGTATATATATATAATGTGTATATATATATATATATATATATATATATATATTAATATCAACTCATAAATATTCATTCATTTATTCATTATCTGTACCGCTTGCCCAATTCAGGGTCACGGGGTTGCTGGAGTCTATCCCAGCCATTATCAGGCAGGAGGCAGGTACACCCTGGACAGGTCGCCATTCTCTTGCATATAAATATGAATTTATAAAAGTAATTTTCTGTTAAAACTTCTCACATATGGCATATTTTTAATATATTTATACTTTTATTATTTCATTCTAATCAACTCATTCAAATAATACACTACATGTTCATTGTAACTCACAGATCATAGGGGATCTACAAGATCACTTGTAACATTGAACCACAGGTATCTGGAACTAAAAAGGAAAAATAAGATTTCCACATGTGTGAAGTAATCCTGACCTCATGATATAATGTCAGATCTGTAAGGTATTATTGGAATACTTCATATTTTGACATTTAAAACAATTCCAAGCTCTGGTGAACCAATTACAAACTAGACTGTTTTATTGTTTTAAATGTGATGTTAAACAATTCACCTCACTGGCCAGACTGGACCCTCTGGTGGGCCGGGCCAGGCCTTATGTTTGACACCCCGGCTTATCCAGTTCAGGGTTGCTGGAGCCTATCCCAGCTATTATCAGGTACACCTGGACAGGTCTCCAGTCTGTCGCAGGACCAACACAGAGACAGACAAGCATTCTAGGTTGACTGTCTCCGGATCTGTCTAAAGCTGTGTCTGTCTCCGGATCTGTCTAAAGCTGTGTCTGTCTCCGGATCTGTCTAAAGCTGTGTCTCATGTTGCATCTGCAGACTGTGAAGTGTGGATTCATCGGCTGCATACGTCACAGCGGAGCGTCAAGTCCTGTCCCGTTTCAAAAACGTGAGGGATCCTCTGAATCCAGCCTCCAAACCTGCACTCCGTTGGGTCTGATACCCTTCGTGGCCTCGCCTATCCCAGAATTCATTGCACACAAGATTTTTTTATAAAAACTTTATTTACATAAGCAGAATGTACAAACTCTTGTGAGGGGAGTAACAAAGAGTATCATACGATTAGGGGTGTCCCCGACTAAGAATGTTCACAGTCGAACCTGATTCGTCAGATCATGCCATTTGTCGACGAATAGTTGAATCATGTTTTGATTTTTCCCCTTATTGATCAATAATCTCATTTGCGTTGTTTCCTGCTCCAGAGAAAGAGCTAGAACACCTCATTAAATACATTTAATTTTTCATTTGGCATAACACAACAGGACGCCTCCGTGAACTTTCATTTTTCTATATCACTGATTAGTCTGTAAAACATGTCCGCTCATTTAAATCCTTATTTATTATAATATTTAACACAAAGAAAATTACAAGGTATGTTGTAAAACAATTAATTAATTTGATTTTTGTCTTTTAGTTAACACTACAGCCATAAACCTAATATTTTATTTAGTTATTTTTTTTCTAAGTCGGGAAAGAGAATTAAAAGGGTGTAACAGTCTGTGCACGCGGCGCACGGTCCAAATGTCAAACATATAAAGAGGAATTCCAATAGAATAACCTTCACTGAATAAATTAATTAATTACACAATAACAAATAATAGGCTCATAACAAAGTACAAAGTTATATCCATGCAAAACGGAAAGTAAAAGTTAGGAGGTGCAGTAAAAAGGTGATGAACAGCAGAGATGCTCCTCGCTTCGTTAACTATAAAGCTGACAGGAGAATCTCGTCTGAATGGTTCAGCATCTTCCTCTGACATCTCCACCGCTCACTGAGGAGCTGCTCCACAGCTGATGCAGCGAGACGGCGGTCCAGTTCAGGACAAAGATAAAAGCTGCTCCAGTCTGATATACAATCTGAATAATCCTCCAGCAGCACCAGCATCCATCCGGAGCTTTAACACGAAGTAGACGCGTGTTCATGTCTGTCAGACTGTTTCCACCTTCACAGACTGATGCTGTAAATCAGTGGAAGAAGCTACAATGATGATGATGATGTGACAGATGAGGGTCCTTCATCATGTCTCTGGCTACTTGGTCATAGAGACGTCTCTTTGGCTGAATGGTCAGCGCGTGACTCGCCGGCAGACTGCGGTTTAAACCCGCCTGCCCGGCCCATCTCGCCTTATGCCATACTGATAGTAACAGAATTATTCAGCTGCTAAAAGACCTAGAACATGAATTATTTAAAGAAAAAATGAATATTAATCAAACGTTCAGCACCTCCCTACGGCAGGATGGTATGATATTTGCTTGATAAACAAATGCTGCGACTATTCGACTTATGCGACAGACTAGCTAACTGCTAACAAGCAACGGTAGAAACTCAAACGCCATCTGATTTACGACCCCGTACTTCACATTAAATCTCCGGGATGCGTTGTTATGCAGGTTTGTATGGTGGGAGGAAGCCGGACAACCCAGAGAGAACCCACGCATACACGGGAGAACATGCAAACTCCACACAGGAAGGAACTGTTGGAATTCTTCCAACCCCTTCCCAGCCAGGGTTCAAACTAGCAACCCTTCTTACTATGAGGCAGCGGTGCTAACCACCACACCATCATGCTGCCCAGTAGCCAAACATACCGATCGCAATCTGTCTGAAATCTCTGCAGCTACGTTCACTCTGCAGGTCTTAATGCTCCTATGTGTTGGAAACGCCTCATTATTAAAGGTTGAATATGGAACATTTTTATTCAAAGCTATATTTAGAAAAAATATAATACCTCCATGAGTAGTTTGGAGGGGTGCAGAGTGAAAATACATTTCCTTTAAAAAAAACTGTATTTAGCCTGAAAATAAATATAAAATAAATTTTAACGGGTTTGACAATAACGATACACGCCGCCTTTGCGGGTTGGCAAACATGATGTCTATGTTGCAACAGTATGTTGGGTACAGTCAGGCTGGTACAGGAAAACAGTGGAGTCAGCGAGTCCAGCAGCTGCTTCAGAGCCGGAGATATTATCTGTTTCTGAAGGGGTGATCTGACAAGAGCAAAAACTGGAGTAAATTTAGGTGAAGCTACACTAGATGGACCCACATAAACACTCTGCAGCATCAAAATACGGAAATGGCAACCTTCCTCTTGGATCATAAGCTAGCTCACTTGCTAACGTTAGCTGTCAGTTATAAACTCCTCTGCATTATGTGTTGGACATGCTGCAGCTGTTGGTCACCGTTGTATCGGCAACGAGTCTGCCAACCAAATGGCTGGAGTTGTTTTTCTGCCGTTGCAACTACAACCTAGACCAGGGATCACCAATTCCGGACCTCGAGGGCCGGGATTGGTGATCCCTGACCTAGACACATGTGATGTCGCTGTTCTGTCCGTATTCCAACCGTCAATGAGGGTTTTGTGTGTGATGAATAGCGAGAGACGACAGCATAGAAGGAAATACGACCCACAGGTGGTGATATTAGTGGAGGAGGGAGATGAAAATATAATCTAAAGGGACTAGAGGCAGAAACTGTGAAAGAATAAATAAGTGTGTCCAGTTTTTTAATACTAATGGGTGATGAAGCGTAAAAAAAGCAAAAAGAACGTTTCCACCACGTCTCTCTCCGTTGCCTTGAACAGGCTGTGTGCTGCATAATGCTGAGATTCGGTGGCTGAATTTCCCGCGCTGTCCTGCAGATGTCGCGTCGCCAACAGTTTTCATCCAGGAAGGAGACGTTGCAATGGATTCAAACACTGTAAGGGATAGTTATGGATTCTTCTGCCGTCAGCAAACGATCCAGATCAACTGAAAGACACTAAAAAGTGGATCTACGGGGAAAAAATACTTTATCAGCGTAGTAAACAACGTTATAGCTTCAGTTTGTGCTCCCGTGCCAGCTTGGCTGGTGGCCGCAGAATCAAAGGTATGGCCATGCATGAAAGGCAGGAGGATATGTCGGATTTTGAAGACAATTTAGAATTTGTTTCTTTCAAGAAATCATCACCATATCTATATGAACTGGAATACGCTGATGAAAGGTAGTAACACTACCACCCAGAAGCCAAGTACAACTGGTGAGAAACTAGTCATTGACATATAATTTGCATAATGCAAATGTGGGTTTGGCTGGTGGCTGCAGTTACCCACAGCGCCAGTCACAGCACTCGCAAGTCTCATTTTTTAATCTTGCCTTTTGTCCCGTCAAAATAAGTATGATAAATACAAAAACTTTTTTTTTTTTTAATACAAAGATATACTGTTGAGATCCCCGAGGTGGGGGTTAGGGACGTTGCTCAGGGGTCCACAGTGGTTCGCCTGGGTGGCATGACGAGGACTCAAACCCAGGTCTGCCGCGCCAAAGCCCGTGACATTGCCACTAGGCTACCCACTCCCCCAGATACTTAAATAATACAGCCGGTATCAGTGCAGAGTCTCAGAAGTGTCCGGTTTATGAGGACATGGATCAGGAGTTTCTGAACAGATAAAAGTGTCTGCAGCTCCAACATGGTCTCTACTACGAAGGAGGTGCGCAGTTTGGCACAATACCAACGGCTCCAGAGGCTCGCGCTGCCAGGTGATCCTGTGATCCTGTCTAGCTGCTAAAATCCAAGTTAAAAATAAAAAGACACAATTAAAGCAGCTTTAGTTCCCATTAAGCTGCAGATGTTCTGTTTCATTTGTCCAGAATATTTTACACCGTGTTAAATAGTGGTTTGCTGTGGTGATTTTTATTGAATTCAACAATGAGAACTAAATACACTGCCCTCGCTGCTAATAAATCAGATGTGTGCGTGTCCAGGACTGTCCTCCTCAGAAACTGAAGTCTTGGTGTGCAAAGCTGCAATTTGCTGCTTTTCAGATGTATCAACAATTCCCACAAAAAAAACAGCAAGGCAATGCGTCTCGCGGGTGATAAATCACTTTGTGATTGCTAAATTAATGAATTTACATTTTCTCCTCCCAACACACACAATTGCGTAAATGCCCCATATTGTATATTCATAGCAACAGAAGTACAATATGGATGAGAGAAGCTATTTAGCATGTTTGAAAGACCGAACCCTTTTAGCACGCTGTTAGTAGATCAGTTTGTACGTTTTTTATGTGTGCAATGAGATAGCTCACGTTTTTATACACACAAACCTTTAATATCATTTACATGCAACCTCCATCAGACCTCAGTGTGAACTGTGCACGGCTCTGACGTGACCCGCGTGCACAGAAGAAAGCACGTCAGATGCTGCACGCTGTATTTACAGACGTAAACACGGATGCTACACACTGTAAAAAGAGATTAGTTGACCCAGCTTAACCAAATTCAGTCAAGTTGTTTTGACTGAGGTGAGTCACCTTTTGGTGTCAAGTTTATTCAACTTCAAAACACAAGTTAATGTAACATTCAGTATGTTGACTGAACTTTATGTGTCAAGTAAGCTGCGCTTGAACACATTATTTGAGATAACTTTAAGAGATGTTGGTAGAATTTATTGTAGAAAGTTCCTCCAGCGGAGAATCAAGTTGATCCAATACTGCAGGGTTTACTGCCAGCCACTAGGTGGGAGTATTGGAAGAGGGACAGTTATGATGGGGAGAGTAAGAAAACGACCTCTATGTTTTGGTTCCGATTGTGTGAGAAGGCTGCTTAAGTAGCTAACCTGCCTGCTACCTGTAAGTTTAACAAGTTATTACTGTTATTTATGTTAAGCTCAGTTATGGTAAATGCTCCAGCTTCTTACATTTGCTCTTAGTACCGTTAGCTTACGCTACGTTGTTGCGTTGTATGTTTTAGGGCATCTTCATCATTGTCAAAAAACGGAAAAACCTGACATCGAGAAATAGCTCAATATAGTAAATGCTGTGGTTTCCAGTAAATTCTGGACAATACCCACTCAGGACACTTGGATTACATTGGACGAGCAGTATGGAGGAATGTTGACAAGTTTTTGTGGACTTTTATGGACCTTTTTGGTTCAGTTGCCAGTGAACTCCATCATATGAAAGTTGGGGGAAAACGGAAACCTGTCTGATCTCCGGCTGCATTTGAGATATTAAAAAGTGCTTCAGAGTCTTGCTCAGCATAACAGTGTGTTCAGACCAAGCGCGATTTGGGCGTCAAGGGCGTCAGGTTTACATGCAAAGTCAATGGCCGACGCGCGTCAAGGAGCGTCGGCCTTTCTTGCGGCGCGTTTCGCGCATCGGGCGCGGTGCGTCTAGGGCGTTAGCGCGTCGAGTTTTGAGATGTTCAGCGTTTGCGCGTCAAGGGCGTCAGACGCCGGAGTTGGAAAATCTGAACTTTGGCGTCTTGACGCGGGGGCGTCGACCAATCAGAGCGAGTCATGACACAGACATACTTTTTCTGACAGGAGAGGAAACACACAGAAAAACCAGGGAAATCTCCTCTCTATCTGAACACAGAGGAGGATAAACTGTGATCTATGTCCGGTCCCGGTTTCTGAACGGTGGTTTGATGACCTGCTGTCCTGATGGGATGTACTGGGCTGATAATGCTGCCCCGCATCGGGACAGCGGACGTTAAACTGGGCCGGATCAGACGGCTGAAAGTGCCGCTCGCCAGCAGCTCCTGAAGTAAATGATGAAACTCATCACAGTCAGAACACCTGGAATCATTTGGTGAACCGGACACAGAGCAGAGATGTCTGACGATGACGTTTCCTGCTTTATTTATCACATTAAGCCGAGCCGCTCTCTCTCCTGCACCTGCCATGGTGCAGACAGACGGTAAAAGGAAACAGAGAAAGGAGAGGCCCCTCCCACGGTGTGGCGAGCGCTGCTTGACTGGACATCTCTCGCCGCGCGTCAGAGCGTCAAGACGCCGGGAAACAGGCGTCGGACTTTTAATGACACGGCGTCCAACTTTGGGCGTCGGGCGCGTTTTTGACGCCCAAATCGCGCTTGGTCTGAACACACTGTAAGGATGAGGAGAAGATGAAGGAACATCATTCTGTGGGTGTACTATTCCTTTAATGTTTTATCTGGTTTATACAGGGTCTTTGTGTGCTTTGATAAGGTGCTTTCAAATAAAATGTATTATGATGATGATAGGAAGAAATTGCATGATGGGAAAAAATGCTGAAAGAATCTAGTTGTAGTCTTGTTAAAAGTGGTCCTGCAAGATTTCCAGTCTGTGAAAAATCTCAGTCTGAGACTAAGAACTGTCTTCAGATGTGAGCTGGTGCGAGATGGTGATCTTCCAGGAGTCTTTTCCAGATCTGTAAAAACTCCTCTGATGTGAGGGAGGCATTAGTTGTCAAGTTCTTGCGTCCTACCGTTACTCTGACCTCTCTGCCAATTGTCCTACATTTCTATGATGAATCAGCCATGATGCACGTTCAAAATAACCAGTGTTCTGATATAATGTTGCTAGTGTGTGATGAGGATAAACTATAGCCAAAATTACAGCGAAACTCAGCTGTAAAGTGATGCAGCGTCCCAGAAGCAAATCTTGTGAAATTCATTTCCTCAGCTTCTGGACGCTGCGGGGCATCAACAGGAATGTACATAATAAATGTCACTACATCATCAAAGTAAGCCACAAACCCATTTTTAAAGTCAGAAAGTTACATGTGCTATTCTGAACAACTTTCTGAGGCACAGAAATGTTCATCATCCTTCTCCACAATCACTTCCTTCCTCTCAGCAGCAGCTATATGTTTTCATTTACTAATGTGAAATTGAAAGATGATGGGGTCTAACGGTACGTATACAGATTTAGATTTTTCATTACAGACCATTCGGACGCGGAGCAGAGGTGTGAACACTGCAAAAACTCAAATCTTACCAAGTATATTTTTCTAATTTCTAATCAAAATATCTCATCACACTCAAAATAAGACAAAATTACTTAAAGGTGCATTGCACAAGTTTAAATGTCAAATACCATTCTTTTGTTTTCTCCACATGCTCTGACAACTGCCAGATGTGTAGAATAAGTAAAAAAAAAATGTTTTACTTATTTCAAAAGTGGCCAAGATCTTTGTGCTTGTAATAAGCAAAAAGTTCTGCCGATAGATGGGTTTCCCATTTACAAACATTGGCAGTTGCTAGGCAACCATGGGGCAAAAAGCCTGTTTGTACTGCAGTCTACGGCCAAACACATATCATTAATAAAAAAGTAAAGTAACCTGACAAAATAAATAAATAAACTTTCACTAGTCTGGATTAAACCAGGCGAAGATGACATCATCACTACGTTTGGAAAGGAGCTAACCCCAGTTGTTAGGGACTCACCTGCATTGCTGTCGGTGAGTCTCGCTGCTTGTGGAACATTCTGCTTTATTGTGGATGAAATCATGGTAGACAGTAGACAGACTAGCTAACTGCTAACAAGCTAACGGTAGAAACTCTTACACCATCTGATTTACAACCCCGTACTTCGTATTAAATCTCCGGGATGTGTTGTTATGCAGCGTGAATGTTTGTAAACAGCTACACCATCAGTTTCTTCCTTTTATTCTCCGTGTGTGAGCAGAGGACGGCTGTCACTCACAGCTACAGTGTTGGGATGCAGCCATGAACTGATCAATGACTGGTCGCGGCCGTGATACTGGTATTGTTCCAGTACCAGTCTCCCGACTAGAACACGGGAATAATTTCTGCCACCGCGGTGGTTTAGTCTGACATGGTGACCATGGTTACCATGGTGACCATGGTGAAAGACTGAATAAATCATGGATCCGAACCTGCAGAAGTTATCAGAGGGTTTCTAAAGACAGTCACTCCTACTGTCCTGTTATCACCATGGTAACTGTTTACATGCATTAGCATGCATAGCACAATACCAGGACTCAAACATTATATTTCCCTACACTTTCATGTCATATCATGACCTCATCTGCATTAAAAGTCAAGTCTTGCATTTAAACACACGTCTTCTCATAGTTCAATATTGCTTTTCCTGGTTTTCTTCCAAACAAGAGAACTCTGGTCCGCCTGAAATCGTGGGTCCTGGTTCGCTTGCAAGCGAATCCTGGTCCAGTTCGTATGCAGTGAGAAGCTAACTGGACCAAACACAGGACCAAATGTACGTAGTGACGCTATACACAATGCAAACGCAGTGTATCTAGGGTAGAGGAGGTGCAGCACGCACTCCAAACCAAAATAACCATGGTGAGAGGACAGACGTGGACAGACATGGACAGACGTGGACAGACAAAGAGCTGAGAGCTCTTCTTGAAATCTGGTCAGATGACTGGATAAACCAGCTGCTGACATTCACTACTTCTCTACTACAGTCATGTATTCACTACTAAAAAACAACGTATCCGATCTATATATAATATAGCTTGATTCTGCATCTCTACAGCCCATTAGTCCTTCTGTGATGTTTACTGTTGCTATGGCAACAAGGGACCGCTGACTTTAGCAGTTGCTAGCTAGCTTAACTCAACTGTATGAACAACAAAACCCATAAAATAACAACTTAGCATATTAAAACAAAATCAAATCACAACTCACAAACAGTTTCAGTCCTAAAACTCTGAGCTCAGATGTTGTCACATGTTAGATCGTCAAAGTTAGACAAGGAGCAGAGTCAATCCCTGACCGGCTATGCTAGCATCACAGGAACAGTCGCGTTCACAAACATTGTAGCGTTCCCTACAATAATGAGACGAAGAGCAATACAAGACGAATAGTCCACCACCGTTTGTAATTGGTGAGGTTACATACCTTCCCCGCCGTCGTCATAGCAACGCCAACAACTCGTAGTCTCGCACCAGTCTCCTCCGGTGCCGCCTCTCCTTTATTTGACACTTCAAAAAGCTCCATGCCTCGCTGCCTTACCAACAGAAACACCGCTGCCAAAACCACCAACTTCACAAAACGCTCCATGTTTACCCTGCTGTTGTTTTTCCAGGGTGGGAGGGATTTCCGCTCCTACTTTGTCCGTTCAACAAGCGCCCCTTTCAACCATGTAATGCTGCTCAGAAAGTTCAGAGCGCATCATAAATCACAGCGTTAAAGCAGAACCGAAACAAATGATAAATGTTGCGACTTTCAGCTCCCCAATCGGACCAAGTCCGCTTGGTCCGGTGTGAAAGTGACCTTACTGAACCAAAATGAACCAAACTGGAACCCTAAAGTCAGAGTAGGCTACTAAACCATGTTACGGCGCACCGTTACAGCCCTAAAAGACAACATGATTTATAATTTAAACATATACTGATCACATTTAAATGCAGTCATACAAAACTTTTTTTTTTATTTTTTTTTTTTTACCAAATTTGCATTTATCTAATTCAGCAGTGATTTAAACCACCCCGGGGAAATTTTAGTTTCAGGACAATGGAAAAACAGTTTTAACAATCTTTGTAGAACAATCTGCTTTTGTCATCAGAGCTGGTTTACTGTGCAGAGCACCTGTCTTTTAACCGTCCAGGCAAAGGGCCAAAGGCTCCCAGGTTGGGAGAGGGGCTCACCTAGATGATTTTTTGCAAACATGATTGGCACCGAGGAGACCGACACACAGCTCTGCACTCTCTTCATCTCTGTTCGACAAGCCAACACCTGCAAGCTGCAGGCCTTGGCTGAACAAGCGCTGGCTTTGAAATCATTCAGCTTTAGCCTGACATGAAAGCCTTGTTCTGTTTGCAGCAACACATAAAGCTCGAAATAAAATAACCAACTGGCATGGAATACAAAATTTCACTGCGGTATTGCCAATGGAACTTCAGACTTTCTTGTTTTGTGGAGCAGATGCTGATTTGGAAAGTAGTGTTAAGTTTAAAGTTCACTGTTACTTTTCGGGGTTCTGGGAGCAGTCAGCAAGTTTTCCAGTTGAATTTGAAAAACAAAAGCGAATCAGCAGAAAAGCTTTTTGCCCATCGATGCTTTTAAAAGCATTATGGCCTCCAAACAACAGCTATCATTAAAAATTGATTGTCCACTGGGAATAATAACACTTTAAACTGGGAGGAAAAAAAGAACAAAAAAAAAGATGTATATTTCGATCAGTTTTATAAAACAGACTTTCACCTAAACAGGAGCTGGATGGGAAACTATATCCGAATGCAAACTGTCCCTCTTCGTCCCTGTACTGTGAAAACCATCCAGCAAATCGAACAATGGAGCCATTCAAGGAGAAGCAATCCTCTGCAGTATGTTGGGGACGTATTTTCCAAAAGCAGAAGAAAAAAATCTGCAATGCATTTGAATAAACTTTTACTCCTAGTAATTATTTAGCTGAAACAAATAATTAGAGGTGGGATTTGCTGCTCTCTGTCCCAATTAGTCAATTCATCTCTAAAAATAGTTTTGCCTAGTTGAAATGCCATGGGTGTGATTTCACAGCGACGGACTCCAAAGGTCACTTTAAAGGTTTCTCTCTCTTCGCTTGTCTTGTCTCCTCTCTTCTTGTGATTTCTCTCTTTTCCCCCTAGAATTTTCTTATTTTCAAGTAGGACATATCCCTCCGTAAGTAATTCTGCCACATTGTTGGATGGATTCATGCACCATATCTATAGTTTTGTGAAAAAGTGTTTGCCTCCTTCCTGATTTCTTATTTTCTGCATGTTTGTCACCCTTAAATGTTTTAGATTATAAAACAAATTTAAGTGTGAGACAAAGATAACACAAGTAACCACAAAATGCAGTTTTTAAATGAAGATTTTATTAGTTAGGGGTAAAAAGAAAAATCATAAACCTCCATGGCCCTGTGTCAATAAGTGATCCCCCCCCCATAAACTAACTGTGGTAATCACATCTTTGGAAAGCTGAGTTCAGTTTCTTATCCACACCCAGGCCTGATTACTGCCACACCTGTTCTCCATCAGAAATCACTTAAATAGGACCTGCCTGACAAAGTGAAGTAGACCAAAAGATCCTCAAAAACTAGACATCATGCTGCCATCCAAAGAAATTCAGGAACAAATGAGAAACAAAGTGATTGAGATCTATCAGTCTGGAAAAGGTTCCAAAGCCATTTCTAAAGCTTTGGGACTCCAGAGAACCACAGTGAGAACCATTATCCACAAATGGTGAAAACATGGAACAGTGGTGAACCTTCCCAGGAGGGGCCGGCCGACCAAAATGACCCCAAGAGCACAGCGACGACTCATCCAAGAGGTCACAAAAGACCCCAGAACAACATCCAAGAACTGCAGGCCTCACTTGCCTCAATGAAGGTCAGTGTTCATGACTCCACCATCAGAAAGAGACTGGGGGGCAAAATGGCTGCATGGCAGAGTTCCAAGACCAAAACCACTGCTGAGCAAAAAGAACATAAAGGCTCCTCTCAGTTTAGCCAGAAAGCATCTTGATGATCCCCAAGACTTTTGGGAAAATACTCTGTGGACTGACAAGACAAAAGTGGAACTTTCTGGAAGGTGGAGGTCCCATTACATCTGGCGTAAAAGTAACACGGCATTCCAGAAAAGGAACATCATAGCAACAGTAAAATATGGTGGTGGTAGTGTGATGGTCTGGGGCTGTTTTGCTGCTTCAGGACCTGGAAGACTTGCTGTGGTAAATGGAACCATGAATTCTGCTTCTACCAAAAAATTCTGAAGGAGAATGTCCGGCCATCTGTTGGTGACCTCAAGCTGAAGCGCACTTGGGTTCTGCAGCAGAACAATGATCCAGAACACACCAGCAAGTCCACCTCTGAATGGCTTTAGAACAACAAAATGAAGACTTTGGAGTGGCCTAGTCAAAGTCCCCACCTGAATCCCATTGAGATGCTGTGGCATGACCTTAAAAAGGCGGTTCATGCTGGAAAAGCCTCCAATGTGGCTGAATTACAACAATTCTGCAAAGATGAGTGGAACAAAATTCCTCCACAGCGCTGTAGAAGACTCACTGCCAGTTATCAAAAACGCTTGATTGCAGGTTTAGGGGACAATCACTTTTTCACACAAGGCCCTGGAGGTTTAACACACACCCCCTCCCCCACCTAATAAAAACCTTCAATTAAAAACTGCATTTTGTGTTTACTTGTGTTATCTTTGTCTAATATTTAAATTTGTTTGATGATCTGAAGCATTTGTGTGACTAACATGCAAAAAATAAGAAAACACTTTTTCACACAGCTGTATGTTACAGTTCCATCTTTAAAGCAGCCCACACAGCAACACCACAAAGCACATACAAGTGTGACATATAAATAAATGCAGATATGGCTCGCTATAAAGTAGACTGTAGTTTCACATGCAAGACAAGATCCACAGCAGAGGCCGCAGTTCTAACGGTAGGAAAGGATGCTTTTTCTACATTTCAAGCAACTATAGCAACAGCTGACACATGCTGCCCCTTCCTTTAAAAAACAAAGAAACATCCTTTGCTATTAAAAAGAAGTGGATCTCATCTTTGTGAAGGTTCACTATAACTGCAGTATTTGTGGTTTCTATCCTGTTCTGAAAGGCATTTCTTTTCAGGAACAGGTTCACAATGAGACCCTTAGTTTCGAGCAGTCTCCTGCTATTGTAGCACCGTCAGAGTAGCACTGGGGATTACATGGTTTTGCAGGCTCAAATGGTTGCTCAGAGAAACAATTATCTGATTGTGACTGCAGGCGAAAGGATAAAAGGGTGTACAGGCCCACAGGGGCTTGTTGCAAAAACTGTACAGTAAGCAAACGTCGCCACGATGAATGGGGCAATGTGTGAATGCAAAAATGAATAAACACTGAAATGACCAGATATGCTCAAAACCGCTTTTTGGCTTTGAGGTCAGTAGGTAATAAAAGAAAAAAGGAAAAAAGGGAAATCACTGTGCAAAGCCAAGGATTTTTTCTCTTTTTGTAAGAATAAGTTTTACATTCTTGATATTTGTTTGATATGAAATTACTCCTTTGATACTTTCTTTAGAGCAACATCTCATGTCAGAGTGCTGCAGGTAAACGATAAGTTCCTGTAGGGCTTAATTCAGTCCTACGTACGTATGAGAGCTGCAGCCCTGCAGGTTTTTAGGGTGAATTCCAGTTCCTGTCTTAACCCTCAATCTCAAAAATGCGCACTCCTGCAAAGTGCAAGTGCTGTCCTGATTCTCAGAACATTAAGTTAAGGGGCAAGTTTGCGGGCTGAATCGCCCTCAAAATTGAGATTCTCCGACACCACCTTGTAAGTAAGGACCACCCAGAATGCAGGCGGCAAAGAAGGCGAGCTCCAAATCTTAAGTATTTTCTTTGTTAAATGAGATATAAATATTATGAACACCATTGTATTTTCTTAGTTTAGGCCCATGTTGTGGATTAGTTACCTCATTGTTGCATAATATTAATTTTTATTTTACAATCTTTTGGCAATTGCAGCCGGCATGGTCAAACCATGTTAAAATCATTTAAGTTAAGTTAAGTTAACGTTACAAATAGGTAATTTTTCTCGGTTCTAATGTAGTTGTTTTATCAAGATAACAGCTTGTATAACGTGCTTGTGCCGATAATGGTAGAAGACGCCCACGCTAATGTCACGTCCCGTAGCAGCAGTTATCTAAGGATAGTTCTGTTTCGTTCCACTGCCAGCGTGGATATGTCTCCTCACGCTCCGCGCAGGTCGAGTCCTAACGGCAGCTGACTGGCAGTCATCCAGGAATTCACAGAACCACAGTTACCTACGTAGCTTTCGTTATAGCTGGTGTTTACCTTTTAATAACCCGGGGTACGGGTGACAGCTGAATATGTCCATGGTGGCTGCGACTGTGGCTTACGATTAAACAGGCAGGGTTACCAGTGCAAATAAATGTCAATAAAGTAAATTCTTCTTCTTCTTCTAGTTCTTCTCCACCTGAATTAACAGACTGAATGCTGCTTTGGTGTATTGCTGCCCCCCACAGTTTGAAGACATATCTGCATTTAAGGGGTGTCCCATTTCTAAGTCACAAAATAGCCCTTAACACTTGGTTTTAAGGGCTACTAAGATTTAGGGTTAAGATAGGAATTAGAATTGGCCCTTAGTCTCCTTAAGGGCTCCAGACCAAGCAGCAACCTTCGGTGGCCAACTATGAGGCTACCCAGAAGAAGTCATTATTTGTAGTTCTCCTTTCATCTGCCAGGGCAGGGGTCTGCAACCCAAAATGTTCAAAGAGCCATATTGGACCAAAAAAATAAAAAAACAAATCTGTCTGGAGCCGCAAAAATGTAAAAGTCGCCAGTTACATTTAAAATGAAATAAAACTTTAACACTTTTTCCTTTGTTGCATGTGTTGCAAATGTGTTGCATTCATGAACTGCAGAGAAAATGAAATTACATTTCTTCATGCAGAAAAAACATTTTAAACTGAATAAAAAGATGTTGGGTTGAAGGTTACTGTCAAGAAAATGTCTATTTTAGTTGTTGTATTTATGTAGGATGGAAAAAGATGCAGCTTTAATAATCTACCAGCAGCAAACCAAACATGCCGTCCTGTCTGTGCCGTCATCCATTTACTGGTGCGTGCACTAAGTGGTCTACCTGAAAAATAAAATGACTATTTCACAAAATAAGAACATAGCAACGCAAAGTAATCTGGTCCGCAGTGAAAGCGAATGAATGTGCCCACGCAGAACTGAACACTGTGTTTTCATCAGACACTTTTCTTCTTCAGTCGGCCTACCTGTCTGGGGAAGTGATCAAAGTGCAGCATATGACAGGATCGGACTGGCTAAATAACCTTTTGCTCGTTTATTATTTATTTTAAAAGCCGTAACTGCAGCAACAGCAGCGCAAATGTTGCATCCTTGTTATTGGGACAGGATGCCAGGAGGAAAGCTAGGCGCTCCGCGGCATGTCCACACTCAGTCATATTCCTTGTTTATAGTTAATTCTGTTTTTAATGTTTAATTCTGTGATTGCTGATTTGACAGGGATGTATCATGCTGTGCTGCACAGTAGCAGCACATGAGCATGAAGTGCAGTCATTAACACTGATTGGCTGCATAAAGATGTTAGAAACACATCATGCTGAACTTTTTTACTGCAGTTATTTGCTTGTTGCACCTGTCACTCAATTGGCTATTTTGCAAAATGGTACAATATAAATGATGTCTTTATGCTAATAGTTGAGTTGTATTATATTTCAAGTGCTGCACTTACTGTGCTCGGAGAACACGGGAAAAATGCACAACTGCACAAAAACTGCTTTAGAGGGATCATCATAATCTTCAAGTAGGTCTCAGTTTGTAGCAGAGCAGCTAACGGTGGTTTTTAGTCAGATAATAGCAAGTCTAAGCGTGTCTTACCTTTACACCACCACTTAGGGGGGTAATCTTCGTTAGCTCCTCTTAGTTTCAAATTTGCTCGGTTAGCGTTTAGCCCAGAGTACGTCAGCTGTCAGTCATTTGCCCCGCGGCTCGGAGCGGCTTTGCCTTTGCCTATTTTAGTATTTTCCAGGAGTGACGACATATGTGACACGGCAAGATGGCGACAGTGGGACACGCCCACTTGGCTTCACTTTTAGCTCTTCAGAAACCAGCAGGTGACGTAACAGAAGGTTCGTCCCTCTCAATTAACGGTCTATGATCCAGACTAACTTTTTTTTTTTTACCAGGAGCACAGTGGCCCCTAACTTAAAGTTTTAGGAGCGCAAGCAGAAAATTTAAGGGGGCACACAACATCAACTTACGAAGCAAATATTCATTTTTTAACAATAGCAGAAACTGCAATGTTCAACTAGGTTTCCTTTGCTCCAACAGCAACTTCTCATCCATGTCCTGCAAACTGGCCTCTTCCTGCTGTAGCTGTTGTTTATATTTCATAATTACTTATTTTATATTCTATATTGTATTCACCTCTTTCTGTAGTATCTCCCGTCTCCACCGGGTCAAATTTCATTTTGTGTTTACCACATGCTCTCCAACTTTCCCTGGCAAAATAGTGCAGCTAAATCCTCATATAATTACTGCTGTTTGCGCCTGTCACTGATTTTTTGAGCAATCTTGGATTGCCTGCAAACAGTGAAGACAGCACACGCGAACTCTCAGCAAAGCAAGCAAAACCTAACGGACATTGCTGCCAAATAAGATGAACATAGTGAAATATAACACTCCTGTCTGTACTCATACACTCTCATAGAGTCATAAAGTATCCACATTACGCATGATCAACAGCTGTTTAACCATTATAACACAACGGGCTCAGCAGCAGAGTAAAGGACACAATAATGCAGCAGTGTGCACTGCAGCTCTTAGTTTGAAGTGTATGTTTCATGTTCTTTATAACGGCAGAAAATCCTTCCCTAAGATGAGGCAGTAACTGTTCGGTCTCTTAAGTTGAAAAGAACCAGGAAGTATTACTTTAAAAGGGACGGGGAGGGGATAAAACTCTCGTTCACAATCACTGCACAGTTTTGGAATCATGTGACCTCTGACGTCAGAGTAGGTGAAGTCCTGTGAATTCCACTTACTGACCAATGCAAAACAAAAACAGATAAACGGCGAGACAACAGCCAATTAGCAGCTAGACATAATCTTTCTGGACATCCGTCTTCTTTCTGAACCTCACCTCTACAGCTGAGGCTGAACTCTCCCGGCCAGCACCTTCTTGATCATCGCCAGAGACGTCCTCTTGTCCTTGGACTGACTCGCAGGGACGTGGAAACGTTAACTTAGCTTTAGCTTAGCTTTAACCGGCACAGCTGCTTCCTGCCAGGTTTCAGTGTTTGTTTCTTTCTGTTCCTCTCAACATCAAGAGCTCAAAGCGGGAGGCGGGACTCATAAACGCCCGTACACATGATCTGTGGTAAAAAAAAAAACTAAAAAAAAAACGCTTTGCGTCCAATTGTTTTCCTACGGAGAGAGCGGTGGCGCAGACTCACAAACCAGGAAGAGATGACTCACTCCACCCGCAACCTGCAGGACTGCCACTGCATCAGACACCGTGTTTTCTCCGCTGCCTTTTCAGCACAGAATCATGCGAAAAGTGAGGATTTCCAACAGGAGAGTAACAAGAAGAGGAAAGAAACTCCAGACTGAGCTCATGTTCGGCTTCCGGGACGTCTTTTCTTCCTCCCAGGACGGTTGATATCGGCTCCTCAGTGATTTTCAGAGGCTCAATCGACTTTTCTCCACATTTGGTCTCCAAAAATCTGTAAAAGCGCTTTGTATGAGCCGTGAGACGGTGTTGCTGTTAGCAGAGACATCTGTGGACAGAGTCAAAGGGAAAATGTCCTGCTGCCGTTAGCAGAGACATCTGTGGACAGAGTCAAAGGGAAAATGTCCTGCTGCTGTTAACAGAGACATCTGTGGACAGAGTCAAAGGGAAAATGTCCTGCTGCTGTTAGCAGAGACATCTGTGGACAGAGTCAAAGGGAAAATGTCCTGCTGCTGTGTTTTGTTGAGGTGTAACGGAGCCGGTTGTCATGGAAGTAAACTCACGGATGCAGTCGCTGTTCGGCGGACATTCATGCCCCAGGTGATCCGCTGGAGCAGAGTCCGTCTCCTCTAAATGAAGATTTATCAGCAACTGTTGCTTAGACACACTGAAAACCTCAACAAATACATAATGATGGTTGCGAAAGCATAATGAAATCATTCAGATAAACAGGAACAGATTTTTTAAACGGTGTAAAGACCGTAGAAGATCTAAATGTGTGACATCAAGCATCTTGTACACATGATCTAAAGATGAAAACTAATCGAGAGGTGACTGAGAAAACTAATTTTTTTCAAAGTTATTTTCCACATTTTCATGTCTTACATATATCTGTGGCCTTCAGCATTAAAGCTGTGATGAATGTCATATTCAGAGTCGCCCCTCCTGCTGTGATCCATGTTTTTATCAGTAGAGTCGGAGCATTCGCCTACCCCTACTCCTACGTCACCCTACGTACCCCAACGTTGCTGGGGGCGCTATTTTCACACGGAGTGACAGGAAAGCCCTGTTGGACTGGTATTTGTACATTTCTGCATTGGCAACGTTCAGTGTGGACCTGATACACTACAAGGGCTTCTACATGTGTTTAAAATGAAACATGCACTTCAAAGTACAAGGCAGCGGTGTGGCCTTAAACGCATTTACTATTTCATCAGAGTCCAGTGTGTCCGCGAGCTCTTTTTCAAAGATGAGCAGAGATGCTGTCCAGTCTCTCTGTGAGCATCGTGGCTCTGCTGGTGGATTTAATCCTGGAAACAGACTCCACGAAGCAACAGGCAGTGTTACTAGACTACGCAGCAGTTCATGTTGGGAAACGAGTCCAACGCTTCAATAGTGGACAGGAACTGAGTAATGCCTGCTCAGTGCACGCAATGCATCCAGCTGGTAAAACGCATCTGACAGGCAGAAGGGAGGCAGCAGCTTCATTATTACATAAGAGTCACTCTGAAAACGGTTATTCAGTTCGACCATGTGTCTGTCAAAGAGCAGGGAACTCTGTTTCATTGCGGTTAGCAGCAGTTAGTGTCCTCGCAATTTTTGCTGGGCGAGGGGTCACTTAGTGGTAATCAGCCAGGTGTGCAGCTGCCTCTGGGTGGTACCACACCCTGGCACACCCATACGTCCATGGCGCCGTCTGTGGTGCTGAAATAGCACACCTAGTCAGTCCTTTGATGTGAAATCGGCTTCTCGTTTGTACTCAATCAGAATGTGCGGGTCACGAAACGTATTTTGGAAAAAATCTCGAATTAATTAGTTCACTTTCACCAAGTAAAAGTTGTAACTGCCAGATTACAGCAACTATGCTGAGCTAAGCTAAAGTCAGTGCTGCCAGATTGAGAGAATGACTGGGTCGGTGAGAAAACGCTTCTGCCCACTTGTTCAACTCAGGGGACTGCGGGGGGGAGGCTCAGTTTCACCCAGAGGTGGCATATGCCTTTAAGGAATTACTGATCCCAAACAGTCTCTCATTAAACAAAGCTGGTACAGTAGTTTTAAAGTTCAGAGGGTTCTTTCTTCACACACAACTTTTTGTCCATTTGGGGACACCGTAGTAAAAATGGCAGAACAAATTTGGCAACTTCCATGAATGTGCACCCCCAGAACAGAGGGTAAATGACTCATTCTAAGAAAATAAACTTGACAGTTACTCTAGTGAAGCGATTACTCATCAATAGAAACACAGTTTTGAATTATACACTGCCTGGCCAAAAAAAAGGTCGTCACCTGGATTTAACTAAGCAAATAGGTACGAGCCTCCTATTGGATAATTACTGCATGGGCGATTATCTTTCGGCTGGCAACAAGTTATTTAACCCCAACTGGTGCAATGACTTGCTTCTCATTTCCTAAACAACCATGTGGAAAGACACATCCGTGGTTTGCTGCAGTTGCTCAGGTCCAGGTTCAGCAACAGTATGAGCTCAGATAATGAGGTCAGCTGATACCTGAATATACTGAATGAGCAGGTTATTCCATCAATGGATGTTTCTTTCCTGATGGCACGGCCATATTCCAAGATGACCGTGCCAGAATTTATCGGGCTCAGATTGTGAAAGATGGTTCAGGGATCATTAGACATCATTTTCACACATGGATTGGCCCCCACAGAGTCCAGACCTGAACCCCATTGAGAATCTTTGGGATGTGCTGTGGTCAGACTCTACAATCATCATCAAGATCTTGGTGAAAAATTGATGCAACAGGATGCAAATAAATCTGGTGACATTGCAGAAGCTTCTGGAAACACAGCGTTTCCAAAGTGAGGAAACGCCACTTGTTGCACGCTTATGGGAAGTTGGAGCTGTAGGAGCGCAACCTCACAACTGTCTGACTCTGCGTTTACATGATCCCACCATCGGTTTGGGAGAAGGAAGACTGTACCCCTGTGAAACCAAATGAAACTTATTTTAGTTCAGCACTTTTCATTCAGAAAGTGGAGTTTACTTGGATCATTTTCATTCCAATAGAGCTTTTAAACTGAAATCAATTGGTATATTTGGCTCCATGTCAATGCAGCTAGTTGGGTGAGGTGTCTGAGCCATCAGTCAGCGCCTGGAAGCAACACCGAAGGATCGGGAGACAAAACCCTCAAAACTCAACACATGGTCCTGAATATCATCAGTACTGTGTTCAAAGAAAAAAGAATATGCTCAGAGAAAAATAACCAACAAAACTTGCTCGTAAGCATGCATACAAAACATATTTTGATAATCTGGTGACCAGCATGAAGTCTCTTTTTCATTTCATGTTTTGGCTGGCTGAATAATTCTGCTGAGGTTAAAGTTGTCAGCAGACGACATGCAGCAGGAATGGCTGGACAACCATGTCTTCAGAATCACATCATTCAGGGATTCTGGTCCACTGTCCTTTGAAATGTCCCTTCAGTTCATTGACCTTCGCAGTCATTCATTTATGCCGTGGCCTTTTTATGGTTCTATCGCAGCATTTCAATCAGGCTGAAGTCTCGACTTTGACCGGATCGTTGTGACACCTTGATTCTTTTCAGTCGTTCTGTTTGTAGATCTGCTGCTGTGTTCGGGGTCATTGTCCTGTTATGACTCAGCTTCAGCCAGACGTTAGCTGTCAGGCACATGGCCTTATGTTTGACTCTGCAATACTTTAGCATGAATGGATTCATGGTCAACTCAGTAACTTCGACATCCAGATCCTGTCACTGAAAGGCAAATAAACAGCCCTCCACTGCTGTGTTTGACCTTAGGTGTTTTGAGCTGATATGACGTTTGGTTCTGACCAAATGCAGTGCATACTGTAGCATTCATCTTCACTTTGGCCCATCTGTCCAAAGAAAAACTTGCACTCTAATCTGTGATGTCATGTTCTTTTTAAAAAGATACTTTCTCCTGCAACTTTTCCAAACAAGCCAGTCTTCTTCTAACTTGGTCATGAACCATGACATTAATCATGTGAGCTGAGGCCTGAAGAGTTCTACCTGTGTTTGAAAGTTTCTTAAAGGAATAGTTCACCCACAGAATGATGGTCCTTCATCTTCTCCTCACCCTCATGCTGAGCAAGACTCTGGAGCACTTATTTAATATCTCAAATGCAGCCTGAGATCCGGGGGGGTGGGTTTTAGTTTTCCCCAGGGGCGAATCTATGGGGGTGGGGGTGGGGGTGGGGGGGTTGTGGGGGAGGAGGGGGTGCCTTTATGTGTACATCTTTTGGCCCTGAAAAGCTTCGTAACGGCCCTGCATCAGAAACAGATTGGCTGCCTCCCGCTCTGTGTCTTCGCGCTGCGCTTCGTCACAGGCTCATGTTGGCGACAGTCTGCAGTCTGGAGGACTGAAGCCACTGAGCCAGTCAGGTAAAACCGGTTTCTCCAGGTGATGTTGTAAAGCACAAAGTTTGAGTAAAATTAAACTCCACTAAAATAGACTGACGGTTGTGGTTCAGACAGTACGCTCATTAATCGTTTCCCCAACAGCACTAGTCGCGTTTGGTTTGTTGGAGCGCATTTACCTAGTCAGGTTAGATCACAATTAACACAAAAGCAGTTTATAAAGAGTTTAGAAATGTTTGGGGTCGCTGTTTCATGGGGTGAAGCTTGACTGATTGCTCTATACGATTAATAATAGCAGACTGCAGCACAATGAAACATTAAATCCTACTGTAAGATTTGGAAAATAAATAAGCTACAGAACAAGGTGTCTAAATACTGTATAACTGCGTCTGTAACTCGTCAGTCAGTCATTTTCTGTACCGCTTATCCAGTTCAGGGTCGCGGGGGGTTGCTGGAGCCTATCCCAGCTATTATCAGGCGAGAGGCAGGTTCACCTGGACAGGTCGCCAGTCTGTCGCAGGGCCAACACAGAGACAGACAATCATTCACACTCACATTCATACCTAAGGACAATTTAGAGTGACCAGTCAACCGAACATGCATGTCTTTGGACTGTGGGAGGAAGCCGGAGAACCCAGGAAAAGGAGATGGCAAGAAGTGAGAAAGGAGGGATGATAGAGACACCAGGAAGTTCACAGATGCAGAAAGTCACTGAAAGCACAACAGGGCAGTAAAGGACTGATGATGATGAAAGTGACATTCGTGATGAAGAGGTGAAGGTTTCGGAGTCAGAGAAAGAGAGAGACAGACAGTGGAGAAGAGGCTGATGTAGAAAAGGAAGGCACAGTATCAGGGAATCCACCTGAACTCCAGCTGGACCACCTGCTATGTTAGCTGTTTATTCTCCATATAAGTTAGTGCTGAGACGTTACAGTCAATTGTTTTTTTCAGTCAAATATATTAGTGTATTGAAAGTTAAATACTTTAATACACTAATGCTGCTGTAATTCTGTATTTGTTTGTAGTACTACGAGCAGCCTACAGTAGTTGCTCTGTGTGATGTTACAGATTGAAGTCCTTGAACATCTACTTTCTTCGTCATATCTGTACTTTTTCACACCCCTGAGTGTCACAGTTTCAGAAATATAGGGGACCATAACTACACTTGATAAGTTTTTCTAAAAAAAAAAAAAAAGAATACACTTGAAGAAAGCACTTCATTCCCCGTGATGGACTTAATTTTAATTTTTAACTCTCCTTCAGTTTGATATTCCTCTTACAATGGGCTTTATGCACAACTCCACAACTTCCTGAACTTTAGCAGCTTCTTTGTTGACTGTTTTTCAGTACTGGACAAACTGATTAATCCAGGTGTGTCTGACTATTTCCGTCATGGTTCACACACCTGGATTAATCAGTTTGTCCAGTAATGAAAGACTAAAAATAAAGGAGCTGGCTTGAGTTCAGGAAGGAGTGGAGTTGTCCATAAAGCCCATTTAGCAACAAAACACAGTTTCTGAACTTGTCAGTCTGATTGTTGCTGAGCAGAAAAAACAGTGGAATCTGTCAAAGAATATAAACTACCAAACACAACAGTCAAGTTGCAAAGCAAAACAAGAGTAAAAGACACTTTCCTAAATTGTTTTAAGGGTGTTTTTCTTTATTCCATGTAAATATAGGATATGTCCACATACTTCATCAAGGACATACAACATTGCCTCCCTGCTTGACCTCTTTCCTCTCCTTTGCACCCCCCCATGTAAAATTTTCTAGATCTGCCACTGGTTTTCCCCCAACATTCATATAATGGAGGTGTCTGGGGCTTGAACCAAAAAGGTCCATAAAAGTCCACAAAAACTTGTCAATATTCCTCCATGCTGCTCGTCCAATGTAATCCAAGTGTCCTGAGGGGTAGCGCCTAAACAGTTCTACATTGCAATATTTGCTCGCTCATGTGAGTTCACGGCACTACGGAAGCCGTGACATTCAGCGCCTACTCTGCCGATAATGCAAGCGTTGAAGAAGAAATTCACTGTTTACATTGTGCTAAGAGCGAACGAGTTGCGGATGAACACAAGAGGGGTTGGCTATTGATTTAAAAGAAAGAAAGAAAGAAAGAAAGAAAGAAAGAAAGAAAGAACGTGATCTCGGCTGCCGCGGTTTCCGTAGTGGCTTGAACTCGCATGGATGTGCTTCGTGGCAGCTAGATGTACTACTGTTTAGGCTAAAAAATTATGAAAATGGTGTCGTTTTGAATAAATTCTAGACGCTACCCACTCAGGACACTTGGATTACATTGGACGAGCAGTATGGAGGAATATTGACAAGTTTTTGTGGACTTTTATGGACGTTTTTGGTTCAGTCGCCGTGAACTCCTTTTATATGAAAGTCGGTGGATTACAATAGTACACCCACAGAATGATGGGGGCATCATTCTTCAAATGGGACTGCCAGAGACAGTGGGGAAATAGCTGTAGCAATAAATAATACAATAGTAATAAACTATCTCACCTGTTTTAGAAAGTGGTCACTGTAAACTCTGGCATTGGTAGACTCTAGTCCTCCCAACCGAAGGCGGAGGTTTAAATCTCCCTGCCCTGCGATAACCAAAATTATTACACCTGGTAGCTAAAATCAGCTAACATTTGCCTGGAGCAATACTGAATGATGGGCATGAAGAGAATGAATAAATCTACATGGATTATTCTGTTATGGTACATTCAACCTGATTTTAATGTGTTCAAATTTGGAGCTTTTACTACAACAGAAAATGAATGAATAAAGGCTTTATGTGTTTGGTTTTGATAGTATTTATTACATTTTTTTTTTTTATTAAGGCATCTTGTGCGTCTTGTTCTGTTTAATGATTTGAATTATGGCTCATGTCTTTTTTCATTAGGCCTATATTTGTGCTCCACTAGATAAATAGATAGATAGATATAGATAGATAGATAGATAGATAGATAGATAGATAGATAGATAGATAGATAGATAGATAGATAGATAGATAGATAGATAGAAGATGATAGAGCTAAGTACTGTATGTGTGTGTGTAAATAAAATAATCTATGCTTTGTCATAAATGTCAGATATCTATAATTAACCAAACGGCTTGAAAATCGGTTGAAAATTGAGTCAGTTTTGGAGTATTTAAGCGGAGATAGATCTCTGCCTACACTGACGAATGCAATGAGCAGAAGCGGCTTGCCCTGCCTAAGATGGTGGCCGAGCTGACGTATCGCTCCAATGGACAGCAGCGTTGGAGGCGGCATCTAGTGATATCTATGCATACTGTCTCATTTTAAAGCCTCCGAAGGAACCCCCAAACCTGCACTTTGTTAGCCTGAAACAAAGGATATTGGCGCTGTATCCTTCGTGGCCTTGCTTGTCCCAGAATTAACTGCCCACAAGATGGGAGGGAATAAGCAGCACAGTTACAAGTGTAATATTTAGATAAATTCATGGATTTTAGGTGTTTAATGAATGTTTACTGGTTAGAAACAACAGAAAGCATCTGGGGAAACTTAAAATATGAGGCCAATCTTCAAATGGGAGTTTTTGCCACATCCAGTCCTCATGAGCTACAATCCTGCAACATTTAAGAGCATCCCTTTTATCTAACATCCCTAAATCAAAGGAATGGCTCGTTACCAGCCTCTGCAGAGCTGGACGACATGAACATGAGGTAGTTCAGCCATCTGATTCAGGTGTGTTGGAGAAGGAGTGCTCTAACAGTAGCAGGATGGATGTGTGCATCCCTGTATAGGCCTATTGGCCTCTTACCCTGCATACACACTAAACGCGATTTTGGCGTCAAAAACGCGTCTGATGTCCAAAGTTGGACGCTGGGTCGCTAAAAAGTCAAGCGCTTGATTTCCAGCGTCAAGACGCCCCTGACGCGCGCCAAGGGTTGTCCAGCCAAGGCGTGCTCAACGCGTGTTTCTTCTTCCTTTCACCGGTCTGTCTGCACCATGTCAGATGCAGAAGACAGAGCGGCTCGGCTTCATGTGATAAACAAAGCTAGGGAACGTCGTCGTCGGGCGTCTCTGCTCCGTATCTGGTTCACCAGATGATTCCAGGTGTTCTGAGTGTGATGAGTTTCACCGTTTACTCCAGGAGCTGCGCGCTGACGAGGGGCGCTTTCAGCCTTCTAATGTGGTCCAGTTTAACGTCCCGCTGTCCCGATGTGGGGCAGCATTATCATTCCCGTACATCCCATCAGGACAGCAGGTTGTCAAACCGCCGTTCAGACACCGGGACCGGACGCAGATCACAGTTTATCCTCCTCTGTCTTCAGAGAGAGAGGAGGTTCCCCTGGTTCTTCTGGGTGTTTCCCATCCTGTCAGAAAATGTGTGTCTGCATCATGACATTGAGTCGCTCTGATTGGTTGACGCCCCGTGTCAAGACGGCAAAGTTCAGATTTTCCAGTTACGGCGTCTGCTGCCCTTGATGTGAGTAACGCGCATCAAACGCTCATAATCTCAAAACTCGACACATGAAATGTGCGAAACGCGGCGCGCCCGATGCACATAACGCGCCGCAGGGTTTTCGACGCCTCCTCAACGCGCGTCGGCCATTGACTTAGACTGACTTAGTGGTGCATTTTTTATTCATTTATTCACAAACAAAAACTGAAATTGTGCTCTGTCGGGTTTTAAAAACTTTCTGCATGTGTCTTGTGTTGCTTTCATTTTTAAATAAAATTAATTGAAAATTAAATTTAAAAGTATTTATTGTTAATTATTATCAATATTTCTCCCACAGGGAAATTCAACTCAGCAGTCACGTGACCTACAGAAATAAATGGGAAGATGAAACGTAGTCAATGTACAATTTCAGAGGCCAAATTGTGAAATAGGTAGTTATTGTGCTGTGGACCAACGTAGGACTGTCACGTTTTGGAGTGAGACTGGGTTGGACACAACAAAATGAAGATTCACCTGGAGCGATATATTCACCTGGAAACGACTCAACAGACATAAGACATTATATCATAAGACATAAGAGATTATTCAGCTTTGACACATTTTGAGCCTGGTGGAGGTCCTCCATAAAAAGTTTATCCAGAAACAGGTGGAGACTCTGGTGGAGAACGCCAGCTCCAGTCGGTAAAATCCCTCATACAGAGGATGACCTGACTGAGGAAAATAAAAGGCTGGTGATCAGGGCACGCTCCAGGCATGGACCAGGAGGGATAATCTGATATTTGCAGGGATCAAGCTGAGGAAGATGCTGAGAAAACAATCAACGCTTTCATTCGCTCTTGCCTGAAGCTTTTTTCTGTACGTGTGTGTGATGGCATCATGCTTTGGTAGCTGGTATGATTTACAGTCGTCCTCAAAGTTATTCATACCCTCCGATTAAAGAAAAGGCTAAATTCAGCTTGTTTGTCTCCTCATGATGATCAGCTTCGTTTTCCAGCAAAGACTGTTGGACTGTTGGTACTCGGATATGTTTTCTGTGCAGTTTCTTATTCTTTCAATCATCCTTTTCATTTTTGTCTGCTCCATATCCTCTTTTCTTCATCTTCTTTTTCCTTTTGTCAGCGCCAGCAAGATTTTGTAGATTCAACCATAAACAAGCATTCAAACATTAAAGCAACCCTTACCGATCTTGCATTTCAGAAAGCACAGCAAGATTATTTGAACATAAACAGACCTGCCTCCCTCCTACGTTTGCAAGTGTTGGAGTCTGTACCTTTGCTGCTTGATATTATTTTTTGTTATTATTATATTATTGTTATTATTATATAATTTTATCTATAGATTTATATGCAGAGTGTCCAAGTCAACCAACAGCATTGTCACATGCATAATCAATCCTGCACTACAGTTCTGTTAAGTTCACATCTATGATGTGAAACCACTGGCGTACATGTTTGTTTAATTATGTGTAATTTTTATTATTGTTATTATTATTTTTGTTGTTTGAGTTTTTGTTAAATCTTTATTTTTTTAACTGTGGACCTCTCATTGAGAAGTGTCTTTACAAGTTCCCTAAAAATTTTATGTTAAATTTGCAAATTAGGTGTTATATAGCCAAAAATGGTCTAATTTGCATACATTTCTAGGAAAAAAATCTAAAGACAGAATTAAACCAGGTTTTAAAGTTTCTTTTGAATTTTGTTCACATATTGAAGTCAAAAGGTTTTGCAGAGGGATTTTGGATATTCTCTATAGATCATTCACAATTTAGAATATACTGTCAACAACCAGAAAAGCTCATTTTTTGGCATATTTTTAGGATAAAATGTTCTATAAATC
>JALJCO010005236.1:0-143799 GCA_023101725.1 Atherinomorus stipes | reverse complement strand
GGACTGGTCCTGGTCTGAGTATTTCCTTCTAGGACTGGTCCTGGTCTGTAGATGTCCTTCTAGCTCTGGTTCTGGTCTGATGATGTCCTTCTAGGACTGGTCCTGGTCTGATGATGTGCCGCCAGGTCTGGTCCTGGTCTGATGATGTCCTTCTAAGTCTGGTCCTGGTCTGATGATGTCCTTCTGGGACTGGTCCTGGTCTGATGACGTCCCGGCAGGTCTGGTCCTGGTCTGACGATGTTCGCAAGGTCTGGTCCTGGTCTAATGACGTCCCGCCAGGTCTGGTCCTGGTCTGATGATGTCCCGCTAGGTCTGGTTCTGGTCTGATGATGTCCTTTTAGGTCTGGTCCTGGTCTGATGATGTCCTTCTAGGTCTGGTCCTGGTCTAATGACGTCCCGCCAGGTCTGGTCCTGGTCTGATGATGTCCTTCTAAGTCTGGTCCTGGTCTGATGATGTCCTTCTGGGACTGGTCCTGGTCTGATGACTTCCCGGCAGGTCTGGTCCTGGTCTGACGATGTTCGCAAGGTCTGGTCCTGGTCTAATGACGTCCCGCCAGGTCTGGTCCTGGTCTGACGATGTCCGGCCAGGTCTGGTCCTGGTCTGACGATGTCCTGCCAGGTCTGGTCCTGGTCTGATGATGTCCTTCAAGGTCTGGTCCTTGTCTAATGACGTCCCGCCAGGTCTGGTCCTGGTCTGACGATGTCCGGCCAGGTCTTGTCCTGGTCTGATGATGTCCCGCTAGGTCTGGTTCTGGTCTGATGATGTCCTTTTAGGTCTGGTCCTGGTCTGATGATGTCCTTCTAGGTCTGGTCCTGGTCTGATGATGTCCTTCTAGGACTGGTCCCGGTCTGATGATGTCCTTCTAGGTCTGGTCCTGGTCTGATGATGTCCTTCTAGGTCTGGTCCTGGTCTAATGACGTCCCGCCAGGTCTGGTCCTGGTCTGACGATGTCCCGCCAGGTCTGGTCCTGGTCTGACAATGTCCTGCCAGGTCTGGTCCTGGTCTGATGATGTCCTGCTAGGTCTGGTCCCGGTCTGATACCTGGTCTGATGATGTCCTTCTAGGTCTGGTCCTGGTAAGATGATGTCCTTCTAGGACTGGTCCTGGTCTGATGATGTCCTTCGAGGACTGGTCCTGGTCTGAGTATTTCCTTCTAGGACTGGTCCTGGTCTGATGATGTCCTTCTAGCTCTGGTTCTGGTCTGATGATGTCCTTCTAGGACTGGTCCTGGTCTGATGATGTGCCGCCAGGTCTGGTCCTGGTCTGATGATGTCCTTCTAAGTCTGGTCCTGGTCTGATGATGTCCTTCTGACTGGTCCTGGTCTGATGACGTCCCGGCAGGTCTGGTCCTGGTCTGACGATGTTCGCAAGGTCTGGTCCTGGTCTAATGATCCCGCCAGGTCTGGTCCTGGTCTGATGATGTCCCGCTAGGTCTGGTTCTGGTCTGATGATGTCCTTTTAGGTCTGGTCCTGGTCTGATGATGTCCTTCTAGGTCTGGTCCTGGTTCAATGACGTCCCGCCAGGTCTGGTCCTGGTCTGACGATGTCCTGCCAGGACTGGTCCTGGTCTAATGACGTCCTGCCAGGTCTGGTCCTGGTCTGAAGATGTCCCGCCAGGTCTGGTCCTGGTCTGACAATGTCCTGCCAGGTCTGGTCCTGGTCTGATGATGTCCTGCTAGGTCTGGTTCTGGTCTGATGGATGGCCTTCTAGGTCTGGTCCTGGTCTGATGATGTCCTTCTAGGTCTGGTCCTGGTCTGATGATGTCCTTCTAGGACTGGTCCCGGTCTGATGATGTCCTTTCTAGGTCTGGTCCTGGTCTGATGATGTCCTCTAGGTCTGGTCCTGGTCTGATGATGTCCTTCTAGGTCTGGTCTTGGTCCGATGATGTCCGTCTAGGACTGGTCCCCGGTCTGATGATGTCCTTCTAGGACTGGTCCTGGTCTAATGATGTCCTGCCAGGTCTGGTCCTGGTCTGATGATGTGCCGCCAGGTCTGGTCCTGGTCTGACGATGTCCTGCAAGGTCTGGTCCTGGTCTGACGATGTCCTGCCAGGTCTGGTCCTGGTCTGATGATGTCATTCTAGGTCTGGTCCTGGTCTGATGACGTTCCGCCAGGTCTGGTCCTGGTCTGATGATGTCCTTCTGGGACTGGTCCTGGTCTGATGATGTCCTTTTAGGTCTGGTCCCGGTCTGATGATGTCCCTCCTGGGACTGGTCCTGGTCTGATAATGTCATTCTAGGTCTGGTCCTGGTCTGATGACGTCCCGCCAGGTCTGGTCCTGGTCTGATGATGTCCCACTAGGTCTGGTCCTGGTCTGATGATGTCCTTCTGGGACTGGTCCTGGTCTGATGATGTCCTTCTAGGTCTGGGTCCCAGTCTGATGATGTCCTCCTGGGACTGGTCGTGGTCTGATGATGTCCTTCTGGGACTGGTCCTGGTCTGATGATGTCCTCCTGGGTCTGGTCCTGGTCTGATGATGTCCTTCTTGGTCTGGTCCTGGTCTGATGATGTCCGTCTGGGACTGGTCCTAGTCTGATGATGTCCTTTGAGGTCTGGGTCTGGTCTGATGATGTCCCACTAGGTCTGGCCCTGGTTTGATGATGTCCTTCTGGAACTGGTCCTGGTCTGATGATGTCCTTCTAGGTCTTGTCCTGGTCCAATGATGTCCTTCTAGGTCTGGTCCCGGTCTGATGATGTCTTCCTGGGACTGGTTCTGGTCTGATGACGTCCTTCCAGGTCTGGTCCTGGTGTGATGATGTCCTTTCTAGGACTGGTCCTGGTCTGATGATGTCCTTCTAGGACAAGTCCAGGTCTGATGATGTCCTTCTAGGTCTGGTCCTGGTCTGATGATGTCCTTCTAGGTCTGGTCCAGGTCTGATGCCTGGTCTGATGATGTCCTTCTTGGTCTGGTCCCGGTCTGATGCCTGGTCTGATGATATCCTTCTAGGTCTGGTCCTGGTAAGATGATGTCCCACTAGGTCTGGTCCCGGTCTGATGATATCCTTCTAGGACTGGTCCTGGTCTGATGATGTCCTTCTAAGACTGGTCCTGGTCTGATGATTTCCTTCTAGGTGTGGTCCTGGTAAGATGATGTCCCACTAGGTCTGGTCCCGGTCTGATGAGGTCCTTCTAGGACTGGTCCTGGTCTGATGATGTCCTTCTAGGACTGGTCCTGGTCTGATGATTTCCTTCTAGGACTGGTCCTGGTCTGATGATGTCCTTCTAGGTCTGGTTCTGGTCTGATGATGTCCTTCTTTAGGACCGGTCCTGGTCTGATGATGTGCCGCCAGGTCTGGTCCTGGTCTGATGATGTCCTTTCTAAGTCTGGTCCTGGTCTGATGATGTCCTTCTGGGACTGGTCCTGGTCTGATGTCGTCCCGGCAGGTCTGGTCCTGGTCTGACGATGTTCGCAAGGTCTGGTTCCTGGTCTAATGACGTCCCGCCAGGTCTGGTCCTGGTCTGATGATGTCCGTGGCCAGGTCTGGTCCTGGTCTGACGATGTCCTGCCAGGTCTGGTCCTGGTCTGATGATGTCCTTAAATGTCTGGTCCTGGTCTAATGACGTCCCCTCCAGGTCTGGTCCTGGTCTGACCGATGTCCGGCCAGGTCTTGTCCTGGTCTGATGATGTCCCGCTAGGTCTGGTTCTGGTCTGATGATGTCCTTTTAGGTCTGGTCCTGGTCTGATGATGTCCTTCTAGGTCTGGTCCTGGTCTGATGATGTCCTTCTAGGACTGGTCCCGGTCTGATGATGTCCTTCTAGGTCTGGTCCTGGTCTGATGATGTCCTTCTAGGTCTGGTCCTGGTCTAATGACGTCCCGCCAGGTCTGGTCCTGGTCTGACGATGTCCTGCCAGGACTGGTCCTGTTCTAATGACGTCCCCGCCAGGTCTGGTCCTGGTCTGACGATGTCCCGCCAGGTCTGGTCCTGGTCTGACAATGTCCTGCCAGGTCTGGTCCTGGTCTGATGATGTCCCTGCTAGGTCTGGTTCTGGTCTGATGATGGCCTTCTAGGTCTGGTCCTGCTCTGATGATGTCCTTCTAGGTCTGGTCCTGGTCTGATGATGTCCTTCTAGGACTGGTCCCGGTCTGATGATGTCCTTCTAGGTCTGGTCCTGGTCTGATGATGTCCTTCAGGTCTGGTCCTGGTCTGATGATGTCCTTCTAGGTCTGGTCTTGGTCCGATGATGTCCGTCTAGGACTGGTCCCGGTCTGATGATGTCCTTCTAGGACTGGTCCTGGTCTGATGATGTCCTTCTAGGTCTGGTTCTGGTCTGATGATGTCCTTCTAGGACTGGTCCTGGTCTGATGATGTGCCGCCAGGTCTGGTCCTGGTCTGATGATGTCCTTCTAAGTCTGGTCCTGGTCTGATGATGTCCTTCTGGGACTGGTCCTGGTCTGATGTCGTCCCGGCAGGTCTGGTCCTGGTCTGACGATGTTCGCAAGGTCTGGTCCTGGTCTAATGACGTCCCGCCAGGTCTGGTCCTGGTCTGACAATGTCCGGCCAGGTCTGGTCCTGGTCTGACGATGTCCTGCCAGGTCTGGTCCTGGTCTGATGATGTCCTTAAAGGTCTGGTCCTGGTCTAATGACGTCCCGCCAGGTCTGGTCCTGGTCTGACGATGTCCGGCCGGGGCTTGTCCTGGTCTGATGATGTCCCGCTAGGTCTGGTTCTGGTCTGATGATGTCCTTTTAGGTCTGGTCCTGGTCTGATGATGTCCTTCTAGGTCTGGTCCTGGTCTGATGATGTCCTTCTAGGACTGGTCCCGGTCTGATGATGTCCTTCTAGGTCTGGTCCTGGTCTGATGATGTCCTTCTAGGTCTGGTCCTGGTCTAATGACGTCCCGCCAGGTCTGGTCCTGGTCTGACGATGTCCTGCCAGGACTGGTCCTGTTCTAATGACGTCCCGCCAGGTCTGGTCCTGGTCTGACGATGTCCCGCCAGGTCTGGTCCTGGTCTGACAATGTCCTGCCAGGTCTGGTCCTGGTCTGATGATGTCCTGCTAGGTCTGGTTCTGGTCTGATGATGGCCTTCTAGGTCTGGTCCTGGTCTGATGATGTCCTTCTAGGTCTGGTCCTGGTCTGATGATGTCCTTCTAGGACTGGTCCCGGTCTGATGATGTCCTTCTAGGTCTGGTCCTGGTCTGATGATGTCCTTCTAGGTCTGGTCCTGGTCTGATGATGTCCTTCTAGGTCTGGTCTTGGTCCGATGATGTCCGTCTAGGACTGGTCCCGGTCTGATGATGTCCTTCTAGGACTGGTCCTGGTCTAATGATGTCCTTCCAGGTCTGGTCCTGGTCTGATGATGTGCCGCCACGTCTGGTCCTGGTCTGACGATGTCCTGCCAGGTCTGGTCCTGGTCTGACGATGTCCTGCCAGGTCTGGTCCTGGTCTGATGATGTCCCACTAGGTCTGGTCCCGGTCTGATGATGTCCTCCTGGGACTGGTCCTGGTCTGATGATGTCATTCTAGGTCTGGTCCTGGTCTGATGACGTCCCGCCAGGTCTGGTCCTGGTCTGATGATGTCCTTCTGGGACTGGTCCTGGTCTGATGATGTCCTTCTAGGTCTGGTCCCGGTCTGATGATGTCCTCCTGGGACTGGTCCTGGTCTGATAATGTCATTCTAGGTCTGGTCCTGGTCTGATGACGTCCCGCCAGGTCTGGTCCTGGTCTGATGATGTCCCACTAGGTCTGGTCCTGGTCTGATGATGTCCTTCTGGGACTGGTCCTGGTCTGATGATGTCCTTCTAGGTCTGGGTCTGGTCTGATGATGTCCTCCTGGGACTGGTCGTGGTCTGATGATGTCCTTCTGGGACTGGTCCTGGTCTGATGATGTCCTCCTGGGTCTGGTCCTGGTCTGATGATGTCCTTCTTGGTCTGGTCCTGGTCTGATGATGTCCGTCTGGGACTGGTCCTGGTCTGATGATGTCCTTTGAGGTCTGGGTCTGGTCTGATGATGTCCCACTAGGTCTGGTCCTGGTCTGATGATGTCCTTCTGGAACTGGTCCTGGTCTGATGATGTCCTTCTAGGTCTTGTCCTGGTCTCATGATGTCCTTCTAGGTCTGGTCCCGGTCTGATGATGTCTTCCTGGGACTGGTTCTGGTCTGATGACGTCCCGCCAGGTCTGGTCCTGGTGTGATGATGTCCTTCTCAGGACTGGTCCTGGTCTGATGATGTCCTTCTAGGACAAGTCCCGGTCTGATGATGTCCTTCTAGGTCTGGTCCTGGTCTGATGATGTCCTTCTAGGGTCTGGTCCAGGTCTGATGCCTGGTCTGATGATGTCCTTCTTGGTCTGGTCCCGGTCTGATGCCTCGTCTGATGATATCCTTCTCTAGGTCTGGTCCTGGTAAGATGATGTCCCACTAGGTCTGGTCCCGGTCTGATGATATCCTTCTAGGACTGGTCCTGGTCTGATGATGTCCTTCTAGGACTGGTCCTGGTCTGATGATTTCCTTCTAGGTCTGGTCCTGGTAAGATGATGTCCCACTAGGTCTGGTCCCGGTCTGATGAGATCCTTCTAGGACTGGTCCTGGTCTGATGATGTCCTTCTAGGACTGGTCCTGGTCTGATGATGTCCTTCTAGGTCTGGTTCTGGTCTGATGATGTCCTTCTAGGACTGGTCCTGGTCTGATGATGTGCCGCCAGGTCTGGTCCTGGTCTGATGATGTCCTTCTCAGTCTGGTCCTGGTCTGATGATGTCCTTCTGGGACTGGTCCTGGTCTGATGTCGTCCCGGCAGGTCTGGTCCTGGTCTGACGATGTTCGCAAGGTCTGGTCCTGGTCTAATGACGTCCCGCCAGGTCTGGTCCTGGTCTGACAATGTCCGGCCAGGTCTGGTCCTGGTCTGACGATGTCCTGCCAGGTCTGGTCCTGGTCTGATGATGTCCTTAAAGGTCTGGTCCTGGTCTAATGACGTCCCGCCAGGTCTGGTCCTGGTCTGACGATGTCCGGCCAGGTCTTGTCCTGGTCTGATGATGTCCCGCTAGGTCTGGTTCATGTCTGATGATGTCCTTTTAGGTCTGGTCCTGGTCTGATGATGTCCTTCTAGGTCTGGTCCTGGTCTGATGATGTCCTTCTAGGACTGGTCCCGGTCTGATGATGTCCTTCTAGGTCTGGTCCTGGTCTGATGATGTCCTTCTAGGTCTGGTCCTGGTCTAATGACGTCCCGCCAGGTCTGGTCCTGGTCTGACGATGTCCTGCCAGGACTGGTCCTGGTCTAATGACGTCCCGCCAGGTCTGGTCCTGGTCTGACGATGTCCCGCCAGGTCTGGTCCTGGTCTGACAATGTCCTGCCAGGTCTGGTCCTGGTCTGATGATGTCCTGCTAGGTCTGGTTCTGGTCTGATGATGGCCTTCTAGGTCTGGTCCTGGTAAGATGATGTCCTTCTAGGACTGGTCCTGGTCTGATGATGTCCTTCTAGGACTGGTCCTGGTCTGATGATTTCCTTCTAGGAAGCGCTCGCAAACAGGAAGGTTTGTTTTATAAGCAGTGATAACATGAAGAACTAAAGATGCTGAGATTGAACGAAAGATGTAGGAAATAAATGAAGCAGCATGATGAGATGAAGCAGGATCGTAGTGATTTATGAGAAAAACAGAAATCATCTGGAAGATCTGACACGACATTATTCAGAAGGAAAAATCCAGTCTGCTTTTACAGAACACAGATGCTCATGAGACAACGTATCTATGGGAGACCATGTCAAATGATGTCCCACAAGGTCTGGTTGTGAACTGATCATGTCCCGCTAGAACTGGTCCTGGTCTGATGATGTCCTTCTAGGTCTGGTTCTGGTCTGATGATGTCCCACTAGGTCTGGTTAAGGACTGATCATGTCCCGCTAGGACTGGTTCTGGTCTGATGATGTCCGTCTAGGTCTGGTCCTGGTCTGATGATGTCCCACTAGGTCTGGTCCTGGTCTGATGATGTCCTTCTAGGACTGGTCCTGGTCTGATGATGTCCCGCTAGGTCTGGTCCTGGCCTGATGATGTGCCACGAAGACCGGTCCTGGTCTGACGATGTCCTGCTAAGACCTGTCCTGGTCTGATGATGTCCCGCGAGCTCTGGTCCTGGTCTGATGATGTCCGTCTAGGTCTGGTTCTAGTCTGATGATGTCCCACTAGGTCTGGTCCTGGTCTGATGATGTCCTGCTAATACTGGTCCTGGTCTGATGATGTCATTCTAAGTCTGGTCCTGGTCTGATGAGATCCTGCTCAGACTGGTCCTGGTCTGATGATGTCCTTCTAGGTGTGGTCCTGGTCTAATGACGTCCCGCCAGGTCTGGTCCTGGTCTGACGATGTCCCGCCAGGTTTGGTCCTGGTCTGACGATGTCCTGCAAGTCTGGTCCTGGTCTGATGATGTCCTCCTGGGACTGCTCCTGGTCTGATGATGTCCTTCTAGGTCTGGTTCTGGTCTGATGATGTCCTTCTAGGACTGGTCCTGGTCTGATGATGTCCTTCTAGGTCTGGTCCTGGTCTGATGATGTCCTTCTAGGACTGGTCCTGGTCTGATGATGTCCCATGAAGACCAATCCTGGTCAGACGATGTCCCGCTAGGTCTGGTCCTGGTCTGATGATGTCCTCCTGGGTCTGGTCCTGGTCTGATGATGTCCTACTAGGTCTGGTCCTGGTCTGATGATGTCCTTCTAGGTCTGGTCCTGGTCTGATGATGTCCTACTAGGTCTGGTCCTGGTGTGATGATGTCCTTCTAGGACTGGTCCTGGTCTGATGATGTCCTTCTAGGACAAGTCCCGGTCTGATGATGTCCTTCTAGGTCTGGTCCTGGTCTGATGATGTCCTTCTAGGTCTGGTCCAGGTCTGATGCCTGGTCTGATGATGTCCTTCTTGGTCTGGTCCCGGTCTGATGCCTGGTCTGATGATATCCTTCTAGGTCTGGTCCTGGTAAGATGATGTCCCACTAGGTCTGGTCCCGGTCTGATGATATCCTTCTAGGACTGGTCCTGGTCTGATGATGTCCTTCTAGGACTGGTCCTGGTCTGATGATTTCCTTCTAGGTCTGGTCCTGGTAAGATGATGTCCCACTAGGTCTGGTCCCGGTCTGATGAGATCCTTCTAGGACTGGTCCTGGTCTGATGATGTCCTTCTAGGACTGGTCCTGGTCTGATGATTTCCTTCTAGGACTGGTCCTGGTCTGATGATGTCCTTCTAGGTCTGGTTCTGGTCTGATGATGTCCTTCTAGGACTGGTCCTGGTCTGATGATGTGCTGCCATGTCTGGTCCTGGTCTGATGATGTCCTTCTAAGTCTGGTCCTGGTCTGATGATGTCCTTCTGGGACTGGTCCTGGTCTGACGATGTCCGGCCAGGTCTTGTCCTGGTCTGATGATGTCCCGCTAGGTCTGGTCCTGGTCTGATGATGTCCTTCTAGGTCTGGTCCTGGTCTAATGACGTCCCGCCAGGTCTGGTCCTGGTCTGACGATGTCCTGCCAGGACTGGTCCTGGTCTAATGATGTCCCGCCAGGTCTGGTCCTGGTCTAATGATGTGCCGCCAGGTCTGGTCCTGGTCTGATGATGTCCTTCTAAGTCTGGTCCTGGTCTGATGATGTCCTTCTGGGACTGGTCCTGGTCTGATGACGTCCCGGCAGGTCTGGTCCTGGTCTGACGATGTTCGCAAGGTCTGGTCCTGGTCTAATGACGTCCCGCCAGGTCTGGTCCTGGTCTGACGATGTCCGGCCAGGTCTGGTCCTGGTCTGACGATGTCCTGCCAGGTCTGGTCCTGGTCTGATGATGTCCTTCAATGTCTGGTCCTGGTCTAATGACGTCCCGCCAGGTCTGGTCCTGGTCTGACGATGTCCGGCCAGGTCTTGTCCTGGTCTGATGATGTCCCGCTAGGTCTGGTTCTGGTCTGATGATGTCCTTTTAGGTCTGGTCCTGGTCTGATGATGTCCTTCTAGGTCTGGTCCTGGTCTGATGATGTCCTTCTAGGACTGGTCCCGGTCTGATGATGTCCTTCTAGGTCTGGTCCTGGTCTGATGATGTCCTTCTAGGTCTGGTCCTGGTCTAATGACGTCCCGCCAGGTCTGGTCCTGGTCTGACGATGTCCTGCCAGGACTGGTCCTGGTCTAATGACGTCCCGCCAGGTCTGGTCCTGGTCTGACGATGTCCCGCCAGGTCTGGTCCTGGTCTGACAATGTCCTGCCAGGTCTGGTCCTGGTCTGATGATGTCCTGCTAGGTCTGGTTCTGGTCTGATGATGTCCTTCTAGGTCTGGTCCTGGTCTGATTATGTCCTTCTAGGACTGGTCCCGGTCTGATGATGTCCTTCTAGGTCTGGTCCTGGTCTGATGATGTCCTTCTAGGTCTGGTCCTGGTCTGATGATGTCCTTCTAGGTCTGGTCTTGGTCCGATGATGTCCGTCTAGGACTGGTCCCGGTCTGATGATGTCCTTCTAGGACTGGTCCTGGTCTAATGATGTCCTGTCAGGTCTGGTCCTGGTCTGATGATGTGCCGCCAGGTCTGGTCCTGGTCTGACGATGTCCTGCCAGGTCTGGTCCTGGTCTGACGATGTCCTGCCAGGTCTGGTCCTGGTCTGATGATGTCCCACTAGGTCTGGTCCCGGTCTGATGATGTCCTCCTGGGACTGGTCCTGGTCTGATGATGTCATTCTAGGTCTGGTCCTGGTCTGATGACGTCCCGCCAGGTCTGGTCCTGGTCTGCTGATGTCCTTCTGGGACTGGTCCTGGTCTGATGATGTCCTTCTAGGTCTGGTCCCGGTCTGATGATGTCCTCCTGGGACTGGTCCTGGTCTGATAATGTCATTCTAGGTCTGGTCCTGGTCTGATGACGTCCTGCCAGGTCTGGTCCTGGTCTGATGATGTCCCACTAGGTCTGGTCCTGGTCTGATGATGTCCTTCTGGGACTGGTCCTGGTCTGATGATGTCCTTCTAGGTCTGGGTCTGGTCTGATGATGTCCTCCTGGGACTGTTCGTGGTCTGATGATGTCCTTCTGGGACTGGTCCTGGTCTGATGATGTCCTCCTGGGTCTGGTCCTGGTCTGATGATGTCCTTCTTGGTCTGGTCCTGGTCTGATGATGTCCGTCTGGGACTGGTCCTGGTCTGATGATGTCCTTCGAGGTCTGGGTCTGGTCTGATGATGTCCCACTAGGTCTGGTCCTGGTCTGATGATGTCCTTCTGGAACTGGTCCTGGTCTGATGATGTCCTTCTAGGTCTTGTCCTGGTCTAATGATGTCCTTCTAGGTCTGGTCCCGGTCTGATGATGTCTTCCTGGGACTGGTTCTGGTCTGATGACGTCCTGCCAGGTCTGGTCCTCGTCTGACGATGTCCTGCAAGGTCTGGTCCTGGTCTGACGATGTCCAGCCAGGTCTGGTCCTGGTCTGATGATGTCATGCTCAGACTGGTCCTGGTCTGATGATGTCCTTCTGGGACTGGTCCTGGTCTAATGATGTCCCGCCAGGTCTGGTCCTGGTCTGACGATGTCCGGCCAGGTCTGGTCCTGTTTTGACGATGTCCTGCCAGGTCTGGTCCTGGTCTGATGATGTCCTTCTAGGTCTGGTCCTGGTCTGATGATGTCCCGCCAGGTCTGGTCCTGGTCTGACGATGTCCCGCCAGGTCTGGTCCTGGTCTGATGATGTCCTTCTAGGTCTGGTCCTGGTCTGATGATGTCATTCTAGGTCTGGTCCTGGTCTGATGATGTCCCGCCAGGTCTGGTCCTGGTCTGACGATGTCCTGCCAGGACTGGGTCCTGGTCTGATGATGTCCCACTAGGTATGGTCCCGGTCTGATGATGTCCTCCTGGGACTGGTCCTGGTCTGATGATGTCCTTCTAGGTCTGGTCCTGGTCTGATGATGTCATTCTAGGTCTGGTCCTGGTCTGATGATGTCATTCTAGGTCTGGTCCTGGTCTGACGATGTCCCGCCAGGTCTGGTCCTGGTCTGACGCTGTCCTGCCAGGACTGGTCCTGGTCTGATGATGTCCCACTAGGTCTGGTCCCGGTCTGATGATATCCTTCTAGGTCTGGTCCTGGTCTGATGATGTCCTTCTAGGTCTGGTCCTGGTCTGATGATGTCCCACTAGGTCTGGTCCCGGTCTGATGATGTCCTCCTGGGACTGGTCCTGGTCTGATGATGTCCTTCTAGGTCTGGTCCTGGTCTGATGATGTCCTTCTAGGTCTGGTCCCGGTCTGATGATGTCTTTCTAGGTCTGGTCCCGGTCTGATGATGTCCTTCTAGGTCTGGTCCCGGTCTGATGATGTCCTCCTGGGACTGGTCCTGGTCTGATGATGTCCTTCTAGGTCTGGTCCCGGTCTGATGATGTCCTTCTAGGTCTGGTCCCGGTATGATGATGTCCTTCTAGGTCTGGTCCCGGTCTGATGATGTCCTTCTAGGTCTGGTCCTTGTCTGATGATGTCCTTCTCGGTCTGGTCCTGGTCTGATGATGTCCTTCTAGGTCTGGTCCTGGTCTGATGATGTCCTTCTAGGTCTGGTCCTGGTCTGATGATGTCCTTCTAGGTCTGGTCTTGGTCCGATGATGTCCGTCTAGGACTGGTCCCGGTCTGATGATGTCCTTCTAGGACTGGTCCTGGTCTGATGATGTCCTGCCAGGTCTGGTCCTGGTCTGATGATGTGCCGCCAGGTCTGGTCCTGGTCTGACGATGTCCTGCCAGGTCTGGTCCTGGTCTGACGATGTCCTGCCAGGTCTGGTCCTGGTCTGATGATGTCCCACTAGGTCTGGTCCCGGTCTGATGATGTCCTCCTGCGACTGGTCCTGGTCTGATGATGTCATTCTAGGTCTGGTCCTGGTCTGATGACGTCCCGCCATGTCTGGTCCTGGTCTAATGATGTCCTTCTGGGACTGGTCCTGGTCTGATGATGTCCCACTAGGTCTGGTCCCGGTCTGATGATGTCCTCCTGGGACTGGTCCTGGTCTGATAATGTCATTCTAGGTCTGGTCCTGGTCTGATGACGTCCCGCCAGGTCTGGTCCTGGTCTGATGATGTCCCACTAGGTCTGGTCCTGGTCTGATGATGTCCTTCTGGGACTGGTCCTGGTCTGATGATATCCTTCTAGGTCTGGGTCTGGTCTGATGATGTCCTCCTGGGACTGGTCGTGGTCTGATGATGTCCTTCTGGGACTGGTCCTGGTCTGATGATGTACTCCTGGGTCTGGTCCTGGTCTGATGATGTCCGTCTGGGACTGGTCCTGGTCTGATGATGTCCTTCGAGGTCTGGGTCTGGTCTGATGATGTCCCACTAGGTCTGGTCCTGGTCTGATGATGTCCCGCCAGGTCTGGTCCTGGTCTGACGATGTCCTGCCAGGACTGGTCCTGGTCTGATGATGTCCCGTTCAGGTCTGGTCCTGGTCTGACGATGTCCCGCCAGGTCTGGTCCTGGTCTGACGATGTCCTGCCAGGACTGGTCCTGGTCTGATGATGTCCCACTAGGTCTGGTCCCGGTCTGATGATATCCTTCCAGGACTGGTCCTGGTCTGATGATGTCCTTCTAGGTCTGGTCCTGGTCTGATGATGTCCCACTAGGTCTGGTCCCGGTCTGATGATGTCCTCCTGGGACTGGTCCTGGTCTGATGATGTCCTTCTAGGTCTGGTCCTGGTCTGATGATGTCCTTCTAGGTCTGGTCCCGGTCTGATGATGTCTTTCTAGGTCTGGTCCCGGTCTGATGATGTCCTTCTAGGTCTGGTCCCGGTCTGATGATGTCCTCCTGGGACTGGTCCTGGTCTGATGATGTCCTTCTAGGTCTGGTCCCGGTCTGATGATGTCCTTCTAGGTCTGGTCCCGGTATGATGATGTCCTTCTAGGTCTGGTCCTGGTCTGATGATGTCCTTCTAGGTCTGGTCCTTGTCTGATGATGTCCTTCTAGGTCTGGTCCTGGTCTGATGATGTCCTTCTAGGTCTGGTCCTGGTCTGATGATGTCCTTCTAGGTCTGGTCCTGGTCTGATGATGTCCTTCTAGGTCTGGTCTTGGTCCGATGATGTCCGTCTAGGACTGGTCCCGGTCTGATGATGTCCTTCTAGGACTGGTCCTGGTCTGATGATGTCCTGCCAGGTCTGGTCCTGGTCTGATGATGTGCCACCAGGTCTGGTCCTGGTCTGACGATGTCCTGCCAGGTCTGGTTCTGGTCTGACGATGTCCTGCCAGGTCTGGTCCTGGTCTGATGATGTCCCACTAGGTCTGGTCCCGGTCTGATGATGTCCTCCTGGGACTGGTCCTGGTCTGATGATGTCATTCTAGGTCTGGTCCTGGTCTGATGACGTCCCGCCAGGTCTGGTCCTGGTCTGATGATGTCCTTCTGGGACTGGTCCTGGTCTGATGATGTCCTTCTAGGTCTGGTCCCGGTCTGATCATGTCCTCCTGGGACTGGTCCTGGTCTGATAATGTCATTCTAGGTCTGGTCCTGGTCTGATGACGTCCCGCCAGGTCTGGTCCCGGTCTGATGATGTCCCACTAGGTCTGGTCCTGGTCTGATGATGTCCTTCTGGGACTGGTCCTGGTCTGATTATATCCTTCTCGGTCTGGGTCTGGTCTGATGATGTCCTCCTGGGACTGGTCGTGGTCTGATGATGTCCTTCTGGGACTGGTCCTGGTCTGATGATGTACTCCTGGGACTGGTCCTGGTCTGATGATGTCCTTCTTGGTCTGGTCCTGGTCTGATGATGTCCGTCTGAGACTGGTCCTGGTCTGATGATGTCCTTCGAGGTCTGGGTCTGGTCTGATGATGTCCCACTAGGTCTGGTCCTGGTCTGATGATGTCCCGCCAGGTCTGGTCCTGGTCTGACGATGTCCTGCCAGGACTGGTCCTGGTCTGATGATGTCCCGTTCAGGTCTGGTCCTGGTCTGACAATGTCCCGCCAGGTCTGGTCCTGGTCTGACGATGTCCTGCCAGGACTGGTCCTGGTCTGATGATGTCCCACCAGGTCTGGTCCCGGTCTGATGATATCCTTCTAGGTCTGGTCCTGGTCTGATGAGGTCCTTCTAGGTCTGGTCCTGGTCTGATGATGTCCCACTAGGTCTGGTCCCGGTCTGATGATGTCCTCCTGGGACTGGTCCTGGTCTGATGATGTCCTTCTAGATCTGGTCCTGGTCTGATGATGTCCTTCTAGGTCTGGTCCCGGTCTGATGATGTCTTTCTAGGTCTGGTCCCGGTCTGATGATGTCCTTCTAGGTCTGGTCCTGGTCTGATGATGTCCCGCCAGGTCTGGTCCTGGTCTGATGATGTCCCGCCAGGTCTGGTCCTGGTCTGATGATGTCATTCTAGGTCTGGTCCTGGTCTGATGATGTCATTCTAGGTCTGGTCCTGGTCTGATGATGTCCCGCCAGGTCTGGTCCTGGTCTGACGATGTCCTGCCAGGACTGGTCCTGGTCTGATGATGTCCCACTAGGTATGGTCCCGGTCTGATGATGTCCTCCTGGGACTGGTCCTGGTCTGATGATGTCCTTCTAGGTCTGGTCCTGGTCTGATGATGTCATTCTAGGTCTGGTCCTGGTCTGATGATGTCATTCTAGGTCTTGTCCTGGTCTGATGATGTCCCGCCAGGTATGGTCCTGGTCTGACGATGTCCTGCCAGGACTGGTCCTGGTCTGATGATGTCCCGTTCAGGTCTGGTCCTGGTCTGACGATGTCCCGCCAGGTCTGGTCCTGGTCTGACGATGTCCTGCCAGGAATGGTCCTGGTCTGATGATGTCCCACTAGGTCTGGTCCCGGTCTGATGATATCCTTCTAGGTCTGGTCCTGGTCTGATGATGTCCTTCTAGGTCTGGTCCTGGTCTGATGATGTCCCACTAGGTCTGGTCCCGGTCTGATGATGTCCTCCTGGGACTGGTCCTGGTCTGATGATGTCCTTCTAGGTCTGGTCCTGGTCTGATGATGTCCTTCTAGGTCTGGTCCCGGTCTGATGATGTCTTTCTAGGTCTGGTCCTGGTCTGATGATGTCCTTCTAGGTCTGGTCCCGGTCTGATGATGTATTCCTGGGACTGGTCCTTGTCTGATGATGTCCTTCTAGGTCTGGTCCCGGTCTGATGATGTCCTTCTAGGTCTGGTCCTTGTCTGATGATGTCCTTCTAGGTCGGGTCCTGGTCTGATGATGTCCTTGTAGGTCTGGTCCCGGTCTGATGATGTCCTCCTGGGTCTGGTCCTGGTCTGATGATGTCCTTCTAGGTCTGGTCCTGGTCTGATGATGTCCTTGTAGGTCTGGTCCTGGTCTGATGATGTCCTCCTGGGTCTGGTCCTGGTCTGATGATGTCCTTCTAGGTCTGGTCCTGGTCTGATGATGTCCTTGTAGGTCTGGTCCCGGTCTGATGATGTCCTTGTAGGTCTGGTCCTGGTCTGATGATGTCCTCCTCGGTCTGGTCCTGGTCTGATGATGTCCTTGTAGGTCTGGTCCTGGTCTGATGATGTCCTCCTGGGTCTGGTCCTGGTCTGATGATGTCCTCCTGGGTCTGGTCCTGGTCTGATGATGTCCTTCTAGGTCTGGTATTGGTCATGGAGCAAAACTGGCCCAGAACCAGCAGGGGGCGCCCTTACCCGCGCGCACGTCTCTGTGTACATGTGTGGGTGACTGATGCAACCCTACGTGTGTGTGATCCTCTGTGCGTGTGTGTGTGCATGTGTGTGCGTGTGTGTGATCCTCTGTGCGTGTCTGTGTGTATGTGTGTTTGTGATCCTCTGTGCGTGTGTGTGTTCGTGTTCGCGGTGATCAGCTGATCGGAACCAAACGGCCGTTCAGTCTTTTCGTCATCAAGCTGACGATGGGGGCGCGTGCTGAGCGATCAGCTGAGTCTTGACGCTCCTGCCCCCCTCCCTCCCCTACTCTCTCCCTCTCTCTTTCTCTCTCTAACCCCCCCCCTCCTCCGGGTCTCGCGGTGTCTCCGCGGACTGGAGCGCGTTCCTGCTTCACTCCTTCCCAGCAGCGCGCACGGTGGACCCGGAGACGACACGCGCTCGCTGGCGAGGATTCTGGAGGAAACAGAGGAAGAGGAGGAGGAGGAAGAGTAATCCCAGTATATCCGGTGATCCCGCTCCCGAGGCAGGAGTTGGGAGGAGGACGAGGACGGTTCTGGTTCTGGTTCTGGTTCTGGCTCTGTGGCAGGATCATGAGGAGCGCGTGGATCGTGGCGACCGTGGCGCTCAGCGTCTTCATCTGCGGGGACACGGTGAGTCTCTAGTCCTGCAAAGTTCGGGGGGGGGGGGGGGGGGGGGCGAACCGGAACACGCACGCACGCGAAAACACGCTGACACAAACAGCTGAGTCTTGTTTTATTTGAGTTGTTTTTGTTTTGTGACGTCAGAGATTTATCGGAGTTTATGGATCATCTTTGATCAGAAACTGATCAGCTGCTGGTTCTGCTGGTCTGGGTTGGACCTGAGTCTGTTAACAGAACTTTTACTGACCCGGTTCTCATAAGTGTCTGAGGTTCTGACTCCGGTTCTTCATCTTCCTCTTCCTCCTGTGATGTGGATGAAGGCTCAGGACTCATGCTCGGTTCAGACCCGGTTCGGCCCGGCCCCTGTGTGGGACATTCAGTGAGGAGGACTAGAACCCAAACGGGACCAGAACTCTCTGTTCAAGTCTGTATGTGTTATTCTGATGTGGGGGTTCTGGTCTGGTCATGGAGGCCATCTAGTTCTGATCCAGTTTGCTTCAGGATTCCCTAGAACCTGATCCGGATCATCTGCAGAACACGGGTTGTTAAATCAGCAAGTTTCAGGGTCCCTGAGTCCTGCAGGACTGCCAGGACCCGGGAAGGGGCGGAGCCTCGGGACCCGCATGGACCCGGGAAGGGGCGGAGCCTCGGGACCTGCATGGACCCGGGAAGGGGCGGAGCCTCGGGACCCGCATGGACCCGGGAAGGGGCGGAGCCTCGGGACCCGCATGGACCCGGGAAGGGGCGGAGCCTCGGGACCTGCATGGACCCGGTAAGGGGCGGAGCCTCGGGACCTGCATGGACCCGGTAAGGGGCGGAGCCTCGGGACCTCCAGACCAACCACACATCATTCATGTCTGTGTGTTTACACTCTGAGCAAAACCAGGTTCCAGGTCAGAACTGGTCCAGATGTAGAGGACCCAGATAGTCTTTCACCATAACATCAGGTCTCAGTTCTGGTTCTGGCTCTGATGGTCTGAACCTCGGGAGGTCTGAGGTTCGGATTTGATCCAGACAGGTCTAATCCTGCAGAACCCTGGGTAACTCCATGAGTGTGTGATGAAGACTCCAACTAGACTTGAACCAGACTAATGTGGTTCCTCTGATCCCGATAACACGGTCAGGCCTCTGTAGTCAGACACAAGTCCTGTATCTGAGATCCACCAGGACCAGTCCAGACTGGAGACCTTTATCTGAGATCCACCAGAACCAGTCCAGACTGGAGACCTTTATCTGAGATCCACCAGGACCAATCCAGACTGGAGACCTGTATCTGAGATCCACCAGGACCAGTCCAGACTGGAGACCTGTATCTGAGATCCACCAGGACCAGTCCAGACTGGAGACCTGTATCTGAGATCCACCAGAACCAGTCCAGACTGGAGACCTTTATCTGAGATCCACCTGGACCAGTCCAGACTGGAGACCTTTATCTGAGATCCACCTGGACCAGTCCAGACTGGAGTCCTGTATCTGAGATCCACCTGGACCAGTCCAGACTGGAGTCCTGTATCTGAGATCCACCAGGACCAGTCCAGACTGGAGACCTGTATCTGAGATCCACCAGAACCAGTCCAGACTGGAGTCCTGTATCTGAGATTCACCAGGACCAGTCCAGACTGGAGTCCTGTATCTGAGATCCACCAGGACCAGTCCAGACTGGAGTCCTGTATCTGTGATCCACCAGGACCAGTCCAGACTGGAGTCCAGTATCTGAGATCCACCTGGACCAGTCCAGACTGGAGTCCTGTATCTGAGATCCACCAGGACCAGTCCAGACTGGAGACCTGTATCTGAGATCCACCAGAACCAGTCCAGACTGGAGTCCTGTATCTGAGATCCACCAGGACCAGTCCAGACTAGAGACCTGTATCTGAGATCCACCAGAACCAGTCCAGACTGGAGTCCTGTATCTGAGATCCACCAGGACCAGTCCAGACTGGAGTCCTGTATCTGAGATCCACCAGGACCAGTCCAGACAGGAGACCTGTATCTGAGATCCACCAGGGCCAGTCCAGACTGGAGTCCTGTATCTGAGATCCACCTGGACCAGTCCAGACTGGAGTCCTGTATCTGAGATCCACCAGGACCAGTCCAGACTGGAGTCCTTTATCTGAGATCCTTGGTCCCCTCCTCCAGGTCTGTCTCAGGTCTGGGAACAGAGACCAGTTGAGTCTGTTTACTCAACAACTGTAGATGTGATGTGGAGGTTGGGTGCTGGTCTGTGATTCACCAACAGTCCCGGAACAACAGCAGGTCTTTGAGTCGAGGTTTTATCACCACAGTCTGAAAGAACTGAGGAACATTGACATACATGTTAGAACACTGAGAATATCTAAGTATGAATGAGTCTGTGACAGACTGGTTACTTGTTCAGGTGTACCTGCCTCTCACCTGTGTTGGCCCTGAGACAGACTGGACACCTGGTCGGTTCTAGTTAGTGGTGAGTTGGGTTCTGCAGGTTGGTCGGTTCTAGTTGGTGGGGAATTGTGTTCTGCAGGCTAGTCGGTTCTAGTTGGTGGGGAATTGGGTTCTGCAGGTTGGTCGGTTCTAATTGGTGGTGAATTGGGTTCTGCAGGCTGGTCGGTTCTAGTTGGTGGGGAATTAGGTTCTGCAGGTTGGTCGGTTCTAGTTGGTGGGGAATTGGGTTCTGCAGGTTGGTCGGTTCTAGTTGGTGGTAAGTTGGGTTCTGCAGGCTGGTCGGTTCTAATTGGTGGTGAATTGGGTTCTGCAGGCTGGTCGGTTATCGTTAGTGGGGAATTGTGTTCTGCAGGCTGGTCGGTTCTAGTTGGTGGTACGTTGGGTTCTGCAGGCTGGTCGGTTCTAGTTGGTGGTGAGTTGGGTTCTGCAGGCTGGTCGGTTCTAGTTAGTGGGGAGTTGTGTTCTGCAGGCTGGTTGGTTCTAGTTGGTGGGGAATTGGGTTCTGCAAGTTGGTCTGTTCTAATTGGTGGTGAATTGGGTTCTGCATGCTGGTCGGTTATCGTTAGTGGGGAATTGTGTTCTGCAGGCTGGTCAGTTCTAGTTGGTGGGGAATTGGGTTCTGCAGGTTGGTTGGTTCTAATTGGTGGTGAATTGGGTTCTGCAGGCTGGTCGGTTATCGTTAGAGGGGAATTGTGTTCTGCAGGCTGGTCGATTCTAGTTGGTGGTACGTTGGGTTCTGCAGGCTGGTCGGTTCTAGTTGGTGGTGAGTTGGGTTCTGCAGGCTGGTCGGTTCTAGTTAGTGGGGAATTGTGTTCTGCAGGCTGGTCGGTTCTAGTTGGTGGGGAATTGGGTTCTGCAGGTTGGTCGGTTCTAATTAGTGGGGAATTGGGTTCTGCAGGCTGGTTGGTTCTAGTTGGTGGTGAGTTGGGTTTTGCAGGCTGGTCGGTTCCAGTTGTTGGTGATTTGGGTTCTGCAGGCTTGTTAGTTCTAATTGTTGGTGAGTTGGGTTCACCAGGCTGGTAGGTTCTAGTTGGTGGTGAGTTGGGTTTTGCAGGCTGGTTGGTTCTAATTGGTGGAAAATTGGGTTCTGTAGGCTGGTCAGTTCTAATTGTTGGTGAGTTGGGTTAGGGCTGGATGATAATTCAATATTGATATATATCGATCGATAGAGGTTTTTTCAATAGAAAAAAAAGAGGGTCAATAAAAGTTCAATAAAGAAACACAGTTTTCCGCTGTAGCCTATCGAGTAGCATGATACTACAATCACTACTTCCGCCAAACCAATCACAAACGCAGACCAGGCAAAGGCTAAATTGGAATTCAGTGTTAGTGTGATCTTTTTTATGAGTAGGTCATTCAGCAAAAGCTTAAAGGGGAAGTTCAGTTTCTTTCAATCTGGACCTTTTTTCTAGCATGAAATACATTCATTTACTCACCTAGACAGTTTTGGTGCAACTTGAATTCCTTCGGGAGATATTTAGATCCAATCCTGATCAGCGGGTGTACAATGTAAGGACAAATCACCACAAAAAAGCCTCTTCGAGCTCACAGGGGGTCTGACTGATGTTTTGTAACAAAACATTGGTGAAATGAAGGAGTTTGTGGCAGATAATGACTTATTTAGAGATTGTGCAAGGTTGCCTTATCACTTCCATTATATTGGACATACGCTGATCTGGAGTGGATCTAAATATCTTCTGAAGGAATTCAAGATACACCAAAACTGTCTAGGTGAGGAAATGAATGTATTTCATGCTAGAAAATGGGTCCTGGTTGATAAAAAACCGAGCTTCCCCTTTAAATGGCCAGGGATGCACCTAAAATGGCTTTTCATTTGATAATTGCTTCTTTTTTTTCGATAAATATCGATATCGATCAATACAGATTTTTTTTTTTTTATCGATAATCTTTTTTTCTATATCGTCCAGCCCTAAGTTGGGCTCACCAGGCTGGTTGGTTATAGTTGATGGTAAGTTGGGTTCTGCAGGCTGGTCGGTTCTAGTTGGTGGTGAGTTCAGTTCTGCAGGCTGGTTGGCTGTAGTTGTTGGTTAGTTGGGTTCTGCAGGCTGGTCGGTTCTAGTTGGTGGGGAATTGGGTTCTGCAGACTGGTTGGTGGTAGTTGGTAGGGAATTGGGTTCTGCAGGCTGGTCAGTTATAGTTGGTGGTGAGTTGGGTTCTGCAGGCCGGTCGGATCTTGTTAGTGGTAAGTTGGGTTCTGCAGACTGGTCGAGTATAGTTCCTGTGAGTGGGGTTCTGCAGGCTGGTCGGCTCTAGTTGGTGGTGAGTTGGGTTCTGCAGGCTGGTCAGTTCCATTTGGTGGTGAATTGGGTTCTGCAGGCTGGGTGGTTCTAGTTGGTGGTGAATTGGGTCCTGCAGGCTGGTCGGTTCCAGTTGTTGGTGAGTTGGGTTGTGCAGGCTGGTCAGTTATAGTTGGTGGTGAGTTGGGTTCTGCAGGCTGGTCGGTTCTAGTTGGTGGGGAATTGGGTTGTGCAGGCTGGTCAGTTATAGTTGGTGGTGAGTTGGGTTCTGCAGGCTGGTCAGTTCTAGTTGGTGGTAATTTGGGTTCTGCAGGCTGGTCGGTTCTAGTTGGTGGTAATTTGGGTTCTGCAGGCTGGTCGGTTATCGTTGATGGTAAGTTGGGTTCTGCAGGCTGGTTGGCTGTAGTTGGTGGTGAGTTCAGTTCTGCAGGCTAGTCGGTTCTAGTTGGTGGTAAGTTGGGTTCTGCAGGCTGGTCGGTTCTAGTTGGTGGGGAATTGGGTTCTGCAGGCTGGTCAATTATAGTTGGTGGTGATTTTGGTTCTGCAAGCTGGTTGGAACTTGTTAGTGTTAAGTTGGGTTCTGCAGGCCGGTCGGATCTTGTTAGTGGTAAGTTGGGTTCTGCAGGCTGGTCGGCTCTAGTTGGTGGTGAGTTGGGTTCTGCAGGCTGGTCGGTTCCATTTGGTGGTGAATTGGGTTCTGCTGGCTGGTCAGTTATAGTTGGTGGTGAGTTGGGTTCTGCAGGCTGGTCGGTTCTAGGTGGTGGTAAGTTGGGTTCTGCAGGCTGGTCGGCTCTAGTTGGTGGTGAGTTGGGTTCTGCAGGCTGGTCGGTTCCATTTGGTGGTGAATTGGGTTCTGCTGGCTGGTCAGTTATAGTTGGTAGTGAATTGGGCTCTGCAGGCTGGGTGGTTGTAGTTGGTGGTGAATTGGGTTCTGCAGGCTGGTTGGCTGTAGTTGGTGGTAAATAGGGTTCTGCAGGCTGGTCAGTTCCAGTTGGTGGTGAGTTGGGTTTTGCAGGCTTGTCGTTTTCAGTTGGTGGTGAATTGGGTTCTGTAGGCTGGCCGGTTCCAGTTGGTGGTTAGTTGGGTTCTGTAGGCTGGTCGGTTCTAGTTGTTGGTGAGTTGGGTTCTGCAGGTTGGTCGGTTCTAGTTGGTGGTGAGTTGAGTTCACCAGGCTGGTCGGTTCTAGTTGGTGGTGAGTTGGGTTCACCAGGCTGGTCGGTTCTAGTTGATGTTAAGTTGGGTTCTGCAGGCTGGTCGGTTCTAGTTGGTGGTAAGTTCAGTTCTGCAGGCTGGTCGGTTCTAATTGTTGGTGAGTTGGGTTCTGCAGGCTGCTCGGTTCTACTTGGTGGGGAATTGGGTTCTGCAGGCTGGTACGTTCTTGTCGGTGGTGAGTTGGGTTCTGCAGGCTTGTTAGTTCTAGTTGGTGGTGAGTTGGGTTCTGCAGACTGGTCGGTTGAAGTTGTATTGAGTTGGGTTCTGCAGGCTGGTCAATTAAAGTTGTGGTGAATTGGGTTCTGCAGGCTGGTCGGTTCTAGTTGGTGGTGAGTTGGGTTTTACAGGCTGGTCGGTTCTAGTTGGTGGTAAGTTGGGTTCTGCAGGCTGGTCAGTTCTAGTTGGTGGTAAGTTGGGTTTTGCAGGCTGGTCGGTATTAATTGGTGGTAAAGTGGGTTCTGCAGGCTGGTCAATTCTAGTTGGTGGTGAGTTGGGTTCTGGGGGCTGGTGGGTTCTAGTTGGTGGGGAATTGGGTTCTTCAGGCTGGTCGGTTCTAGTTGGTGGTGAGTTGGGTTCTGCAGGCTGGTTGGTTCTAGTTGGTGGTAAGTTCGGTTCTGCAGGCTTGTTGGTTCTAGTTGGTGGTAAGTCCGGTTCTGCAGGCTGGTTGGTTCTAGTTGGTGGTACGTTGGGTTCTGCAGGCTGGTCGGTTCTAGTTGGTGGGGAATTCGGTTCTGCAGGCTGGTTGGTTCTAGTTGGTGGGGAATTGGGTTCTGCAGGCTGGTTGGTTCTAGTTGGTGGTAAGTTGGGTCCTGCAGGCTGGTCGGTTCTAGTTGGTGGGGAATTGGGTTCTGCAGGCTGCTTGGTTCTAGTTGGTGGGAAGTTGGGTTCTGCAGGCTGGTCGGTTCTAGTTGGTGGTGAGTTCAGTTCTGCAGGCTGGTTGGTTCTAGTTGGTGGTAAGTTGGGTTCTGCAGACTGGTCGGTTCTAGTTGGTGGTGAGTTCAGTTCTGCAGGCTGGTCGGTTCTAATTGTTGTTGAGTTGGGTTCTGCAGGCTGGTTGGTTCTAGTTGGTGGGGAATTGGGTTCTGCAGACTGGGCGGTTCTAGTTGGTGTTGAATTGGGTTCTGCAGGTTGCTCAATTATAGTTGGTGGTGAATTGGGCTCTGCAGGCTGGCCGGTTCTAGTTGGGGGGTGAATTGTGTTCTGCAGGCTGGTCGGTTCTACATCCATGCTCATAAGCAGCTTTATTGGTTCTGTACTGCCGTCCCCACCACCTTCCTGATCCCTGGTCACCATGGAAATCATCTGTCTCTCAGTCCACACAAAAACCAGCCTGCAGGAGCTGCATGTGGGACTTTTCTCCAGCTCAATACCAACAAAATCAACGACGGGCTGCGTTCCTCAGCCAAGGCTGGATGAAACCAGCCTCGACCCAAGTCTGGGTCTGTGGTGTCTTCTGAGTTGGAGCTCTTCTCACCAGTGAGTTCTGTGGGTACTTACTAGGAACTTGTCTGCAGTACTTCTGTGGGTTTTTACTAGGAACTGGTCTGCAGTACTTCTGTGGGTTCTTACTAGGAACTGGTCTGCAGTACTTCTGTGGGTTCTTACTAGGAACTGGTCTGCAGTACTTCTGTGGGTTCTTACTAGGAACTGGTCTGCAGTACTTCTGTGGGTTCTTACTAGGAACTGGTCTGCAGTACTACACGCATGTGTGTTTTTGGCCTTTTACCAACTATGACCAACGTTTATAATAGAAACCACAACATTACCCACAATGCCTTGCTGGACCAATGAAGTATGGCAGTTGCAGTCCACTTCCTGCATTTTGTTCTCTTTAGTCGTACTGAGACCTGCGTTTGTAGGCGGACTAAGTCCACTTGTTTGGTCCGGATCAGAGTCCGCGCATTCCCAACACAAGAAACGACGCGGACCCAAACAGCTGGTGTGGATGTTCTCCTTCACTTTTCTTTTCGGAAGACAACTTGTTTTTTTGCTGTTCTTACCATGACAGCCGAAACTGTCACGTCATCAGGTGGTCCAGGTAGGAACAGTGAAAAGCAATTTAATTCACTACAAGAAAAGTCAAGGAGATTATCACTAACATACTGAAGACAAAATGAACATTTTGAATATAGCGTGTGTATGTGCCCTTATTTTCATCATCCATCATCCAGGCCGGAAGCCTCACTGTTGCCGGAGCAACGGCCAGGAAGAAATGCTGGCAGGAAGCTGGCGACTGTTGAGGCATAAGTTGGTGAGATTCTCTAATGATGGGCCGATATAAATGGACATGACTTGGATGACTCAATCTAACTTTATTACGGCCCAGACGTTCAGGGCGAAGCTAGTAGATGTTGAGGGCAAAGCGTACAGATGTTCAGGGCGGAGCTTCCAGATGTTCAGGGGGGAAGCTTCCAATTGTTCAGTGTGGAGCTTCCAGATGTTCAGGGTGGAGCTTCCAGATTTTCAGGGCGGAGCTTCCAGATGTTCAGGGTGGAGCTTCCAGATGTTCAGGGTGGAGCTTCCAGTTGTTTAGGGTGGAGCTTCCAGTTGTTCAGTGCGGAGCTTCCAGATGTTTAGTGTGGAGCTTCCAGTTGTTCAGTGCGGAGCTCCCAGATGTTCAGGGCGGAGCCTCCAGTTGTTCAGCGTGGAGCTTCCAGATGTTTAGGGTGGAGCTTCCAGTTGTTCAGTGCGGAGCTCCCAGATGTTTAGGGCGGAGCTTCCAGTTGTTCAGCGTGGAGCTTCCAGATGTTTAGGGTGGAGCTTCCAGATTTTCAGGGGGGAGCTTCCAGATGTTCAGGGCAGAGCTTCCAGATGTTCAGGGTGGAGCTTCCAGTTGTTCAGGGTGGAGCTTCCAGTTGTTCAGGGTGGAGCTTCCAGATGTTCATGGTGGAGCTTCCAGATGTTCAGGGTGGAGCTTCCAGTTGTTCAGCGTGGAGCTTCCAGATGTTCAGGGCGGAGCTTCCAGATGTTCAGGGCGGAGCTTCCGGATGTTCAGTGCGGAGCTTCCGGATGTTCAGGGCGGAGCTTCCAGATGTTCAGGGCGGAGCTTCCAGATGTTCAAGGTGGAGCTTCCAGTTGTTAAGTTGTACAGGTATTATTAGTATTGTTATTATTGTTATTATCATTATTATTATTATTATTATTATTATTATTATTATTATTATTATAACCTCCATCAAGGGGTCATGTTTTTGGTAGCGCTGGTGTGTGTTAGAATTTTTGCATACAACTTCATACAAATGGCTGTCTGTCTGTATGTATGTTTGTATGTTTGTCTGTCTGTCTGTCTGTCTGTATGTATGTATGTATGTGTGTCTGTCTGTATGTTTGTATGTTTGTCTGTATGTATGTATGTATGTATGTCTGTCTGCATAAGTAAGTAAGTAACTCAGCGAGTCTCCCGTCTCTTGTGGAACGGCTGCAGAGTTAATCCCTCCTGATGCATTCTGGGAGCTGCCATCTGTGAGCAGGAGCTTTAAATCCTCCAACGTTCAGACTCAGGAACGAGTCACATGGAGTCCAGTCGTTCCAAAAGAAATATATAACACACCTGTTCTGACCCAGTTTCATTGGGACTGGTACAACGTCTCAGAACCAAAGCGGTTTTCCTGTCCGACTCCCTGTTCTGACCCTCCTGAATGTGTTTGGGTCATAAGCACTCTTGTGGATGTGAAACCTAAACTGGAAACTGGTTCTGAGGTTCTGTCTGGATTCAGTGAGGTTCTGGTTCAGTGAGGTTTTGGTTCAGGGAGGTTCTGGTTCTGGTTCAGGGAGGTTCTGGTTCTGTGAGGTTTTGGTTCACTGAGGTTCTGGTTCAGTAAGGTTCTGGTTCACTGAGGTTCTGGTTCTGGTTCATTGAGGTTCTGGTTCAGGGAGGTTCTGGTTCACTGAGGTTCTGGTTCAGGGAGGTTCTGGTTCTGGTTCAGGGAGGTTCTGGTTCTGTGAGGTTTTGGTTCACTGAGGTTCTGGTTCAGGGAGGTTCTGGTTTCCTGAGGTTCTGGTTCAGGGAGGTTCTGGTTCATTGAGGTTCTGTGAGGTTCTGGTTCAGTGAGGTTCTGGTTCAGGGAGGTTCTGGTTCTGTGAGGTTCTGGTTCTGGTTCTGTGAGGTTCTGGTTCTGGTTTACTGAGATTCTGGTTCAGGGAGGTCCGTCAGGACAGAGTTTGCCGGTCACACGCTGACACAGTCCTGGAGGATTAACCTGGACGGGGATCAGAGGTCACCATCTGTCCTCCTCTTCATCTCCTCTGATCTTCGGTTCCATCTGTTCCACTTCAAACATCACCCGAAAGTCCACGTCCAGGACCTGAAACCAGACCTGGACTTCAGAATGGACCCAGTCCTGGACTCCAGAACAGACCCAGATCTGGACTCCAGAACAGTCCCAGACCTGGACTCTAGAACGGACTCAGATCTGGACTCCAGAATGGACCTAGACCTGGACTCCAGAACAGACCCAGATCTGGACTCCAGAACAGTCCCAGACCTGGACTCTAGAACGGACTCAGATCTGGACTCCAGAATGGACCTAGACCTGGACTCCAGAACAGACCCAGATCTGGACTCCAGAACAGACCCAGACCTGGACTCTAGAACAGACCCAGACCTGGACTCCAGGACAGACCCAGACCTGGACTCTGAGCAGCTGAGAACAGGTGGGTCTTCAACCTGGATGTAAATAAACTGTTTCAGCTGATCTGAGACTTTCTGGGAGTTTGTTGCAGACATGTGGAGCATAGAAGCTGAATGCAGCTGATCCAGGTCTGGTTCTGACATTGGAACTGGTACAAGACCGGATCCAGATGACCTGAGGGGTCTGGTGGCTTCATACTGGGTCAGGAAGTCCTGAACCATTCAGAGGTTTCTAGACCAGCAGCAGGACTTGAAAGTCTGTCTTTTGAAGGACCAGCAGAGGTGGAAAGTAACTAATTACATTTAGACAAGTTACTGTAATTGAGTAGTTTTTATTAGTAATTTATTTTTTGAGTAGTTTTTGAAAGATCATTTTACTTTTACTGAAGTACATTTTGACCCAAATAATTAACTGCACTAGTTTGTAAACGTCCTCCATGACTGAGTAAAACTGAAATGCAGGAGGAGAAAAATCAGCCTGCATTTCTTTTTTTTTTTTTTTTTTTTAACAATATAACATTAGTAATAATAATAATAATAATAAGTCAGTCTTGTTCTTCAGGGTGATGCTGCTGGTAGGAATGAATTTCTGTATCTCTCCGTCCTACAGTGAACCTGACGCAGCCTCCCACTGAACACACTCTGTTGATTCTTCACCGTGTTGTGGAGAGGAGGAAGAATCCTCCATCATCTTCATCAGCTTGTGCGGCATTCTTTCTGAACGATCATCTCCAGCGGCTCCAGAGTTCTCCCCAGCACAGAACCAGCTTTCTTGATCAGCTTGTTTAGTTTCTTTAAGTCTCTGGTCCTGGTTCTGGTTCTGGTTCTGGTTCTGGTCCTGGTTCTGGTTCTGGTCCTGGTCCTGGTTCTGGTCCTGGTCCTGGTCCTGGTCCTGGTCCTGGTCCTGGTTCTGGTTCTGATGCTGCTGCCCCAGCAGATGCTGCAAACCTGATGTCACTTTCCACAACAGACTTGTAGAAGATCTGCAACATCTTGGTGCAGACGTTGAATGATCTCAGCTTCCTTAAGAAGTAGAGTCTGCTCTGACCTTTCTTGTAGATGTAGTCAGTGTTGCATTTCCAGTCGAGTCTGTTGTCCAGCTGAACTCCAGGTATTTGTAGTTCTCCACCACCTCCACCTCCTCTTCCAGGATGTAGACAGGACTATGCTGCTTATTCTTGCTCCTCCTGAAGTCAACAATCATCTCTTTAATCTTGCTGGTATTTAAGATGAGCTGATTGTTACCATTTCACAAACTGACTGACCAGTTCCCTGTACTCGGCTTCTTGTCCATCACTGATACACCCCACAACAGCAGAGTCATCAGAGTATTTCTGCAGATGACAGGATCAGAGTTGTACTGGAAGTCTGAGGTGTACAGTGTAAAGAGGAATGGTGAGAGTACAGTTCCTTGTGGTGCTCCAGTGCTGCTGACCACCATCTCAGACAACAACCTTTCAGTCTCACAAACTGTGGTCTGTTTGTTAGGTAGTCGTAAATCCAGGTGGTTGTGGAGGATCCACCTGGAAGTTATGGAGCTTCTCACATAGCAAAGCAGCTGAATAGTATTAAAGGCACTTGAAAAATCAAAGAACATGACCCTCAAAGTGCTGCCTGACTGGTCCAGATGAGAGTGGGCTCTCTGAAGCAGGAAGATGATGGCGTCTTCAACCCCAAGCCCATTACGATATGCGAACTGTAATGGGTCCTGAAAGGTGTTGACTTGCTTGTTGAGGTGAGCCAGTAAGAGTCTCTCCAGGACTTTCATGATGTGTGATGTCAGGGCAACTGGTCTGTAGTCATCTGGTTCTGGTCCTGGTTCTGGTTCTGGTCTGTAGTCATCTGGTTCAGCTGGTTGTGGTTTTTTAGGGACAGGAACAAGACAGGATGTTTTCCACAGCACAGGGACTCTGTTCTGTCTCAGGCTGGTGTTAAAAAGGTGCTGGAGAACCGGACATAATTGTTCTGAGCAGGTCTTGAGAACTCTGGGACTGACACCATCTGGACCTGCAGCCTTGTTCCGGTTCAGTTTCTCTAGTTGTTTCTTGACCTGGTTGCAGGAGACAGTCAAGCTGGAGGTGGAGACAGAGGAGGTCTCAGGACGTCCTGATGTGGAGACAGGGAGGCCAGGAGTCCGATGTGGAGGGGGCCCAGGGCCGGGGGCCAAGCCAGGGCAAGGGGCCGGGCCGGCAGAGGAGGTCTCAGGATGTCCTGATGTGGAGGGAGATGAGGCTGTGTTCAGGTCCATGACTGAGCTGCAGGGTGACAGAGTGGAGGTGGGACAGGAAAGCTGGGGGCTCACGGAGGGTGTGTGGAATGTTGGGTTGTCGGCAGGGGGGAACTGAACCTATTGAAGAACATGTTCAGTTCGTTAGCTCTGTCCAGACCTCCATCAGTCTGGTCCCCCTTTAACTTGAAGCCAGTGATCTTCTTCATTCCCGACCACACATCCCTCACGTTGTTCTGCTGGAGCTGGCTCTCCAACTTCTTCCTGTCATCCTCCTTCACTTCTTAGTCTGTGTTTTCAGTTGTTTTTGTGTGGTCTTCAGTAACTCCCTGTCTCCATCCCTGAAAGCTTTCTTTTTGATGTTCAGCAGCTTTTTCAGGTCACTGATGATCCAGGGTTTGTTATTGGGGAAGCACCTCACTGTTCTTGTCGGAACGATGCTGTCCACACAGAAGATTATGTAATCTGTCACACACTCAGTCATGGTGTTGATGTCATCTCCATGAGCTTCACAGAGGACATTCCAGTCTGTGGCCTCAAAGCACCCTCTCAGAGCATCTTCAGCCTCAGTCGACCAGGTTTTAATCGTCCTCCTAATGACTGGTTGCTGCTGAACGATGGGCTTGTAGGTGGAGGTGAGAAGAACCAGATTATGATCTGTTCTTCCTAAAGGAGGCAGGGCAGAGGAGCTGTATGCATTCTTAGTATTTGCATAAAATAAGTCCAACATCTTATTTTCTCTGGTGGAGCAGCTGACAAACTGCTGGAAAGTTGGTAACGTAGCAGAGAGGGAGACATTGTTAAAGTCTCCAGAGATCGCTATGAAAGAGTTTGGATGCTGTGTTTGTAGTTTAGCCACGACGGAGCTGATGACATCACAGGCTGTCTCTGGTGCGGTACCTGGTATTATATAAACCGCTACCAGAACAACACAGGCAAACTCTCTGGGTAAATAATATGGACGGAAACTCACAGCTAACAGTTCAGTGTCTCTTGTGCAGATCTTCTCCTTGACAGTAACGTGTCCTGGATGGCACCAACGCTGATTGACCAGCACTGCAACTCCGCCTCCTTTTAGCTTTCCGCTGAGCTGTTTATTTCGGTCTGCACGGACTGTCTTGAAGCCGTGTACAGACACATAACAGTCCGGGATGTGTTCATGCAGCCATGTCTTGGTGAAACACATGATACTGCATTCTCTGTACTCTTTCTGAGACCTTGTTAGCACTTCAAGCTCGTCCATCTTGTTAGCTAGTGATCTCACGTTACCCATCACAACAGTTGGAAGAAACGGTTTAAATCTCCACCGTTTTTCTCTCTGCCTTACCCCTGCCCTGCATCCTCTTGTCTTTCTCCTTAACTCTACTGGGATTTGATATGTTATTTCGCTGAAAATCTTGATTTGGGAGAGTTTTAACAGTTGATCTCTGTGGTAAACAATTTTTCCATTCCCATGGATACACATCATAACAAGTAGTGAAAAAAGCCAAAAATATGAAGAAAAATCTCCTGAATGTCACAGCCTTCAAACCAGCATAAAAAATCCTCCCAGAAAAACCTAATCTGACAAGTAATGTCAATAAAAAAAGACAACTATATTTGAAAAAAACACAAAAGCTATGAGAGAGCTGTTACAAACTGCAGCCACCTAGCAGCGCATTCCAGATTTTTTGTCATTTTTATTTAGTCATTTTAAAAATGACATAAAATGACATTTTAGTCATTTTAGTCAGGTGTGATAGAGCACAGAAATGTTGGAAACCTTCTGGACACTGGCCCAAGAGGTTCGGGGTTGGTGATCCTGATCCTTGATTTAGACAACTGAATTTATGATTCATGTTGCTATAGAGAAGTTTCACGGCCAGAACCATGTCTGCTAGTTTCTGATAAAGACTTATGGTTACCGCAGTTACAGTTATCTTACACTGCACGATGACATGTGCAACTTAACAGCACACATACGAAGAGCTCCCGAGCTTGATTGAAAAATGGATATTTGTGAAACCCAAAAGGGTTCTGGGACATAGTGTGCTGTATGTGGCTGCTGCAGCTTGTGAAAACAAATGAATACGTACAATGTAAAGGTGATGTAGGATGGCAGCTGGAGGCTGCAGGACCCACCAGGTCCAGCCATACAGGTGCAGAATCTTATGATCCATTTGCTCAACATTTTCACCATCTTACAAACTTTGATTTGGTTTTATTTTCTCTTTTGTACTGTAGTGTTTCTCAAAAAGAGTGTTGGATTGGATTTACAACTCGTCTTTTCTTACAGCAAGTAAGTAAAAGTAACTAAAGGTGCTTTCGGACTGTAGGAACCTTTTTGAGTTCTTATAACCTTTTCGGTAACCAGGCTGTTTTTTTGTGCATTCGGACACAAAGGAACTAGAGACCTTGGACCTCAGTTCCTAGAACCTTTTTAGCTCCTACTCCGAGGCAGGGTCTTTTCAGGGTTCCATAGGAACTGAAATACCTAGATGTTTGGTGATTGGCAGAACTGGTAAGCCCCGTCCCCTTGCTTGAGCTCCGCTTCTTCCTGCCCCGCCATATTAAAAAAGTCTTACAGCTGTTTACCTGTTTACTGACCCTTTCTGATCGTAATAACAACAAGAACTATTACAATAGTTACAAAAGGAGTGTACGAATTCATAATTAAATCAATCACAATGGTGCACGTCCCGAATCGATAACTACTTTGAAACCTCCAAAAGCAATTACTCTCATATTAATTTAATGACCAAATACAACTGCAAAGTATAGCAGTTGAATCTGCGGCTGCCCCACTTTAGTGGACGGACGGCCACTAAGGTTCCGGGCGTACTTCAGCAAAAGGTAAACAAGGGAAAGCTGGTAAATTAGCTTTTATAATAGCTTTGAATAAAAGAGATGGAAAAGCCAAAAACAGTTGCAAATTGTGTCAGTACAATCTGTGCCAATTTAGTGAACGAACCTCGGTCTGTCCACTAAACTGTCCGGGCGGACTTCAACGAAACGTAAACAAGACGTTAGGGCAGCTTTCCAACGGGGGACGGTTCCATTAAATGATACATATGACCATGATGATGGAAAGCTGGTAAGGTAGCTTTTATAATAGCTTTGAATAAAAGAGATGAGAAACCTCAGTTTTGTATCAGATCTGCTGGGGCATGAATTTGTCCCTGTCGCAACAATTGTGTCACACATGGTCCCTAACGAGGTCCTCCCTCATGTGTGAACGCACACTGAAGGTGAAGGGTAGTTCTTATGACTAAACTGGGGAGGCGTAGCTGTAGGAACTGTGTTCTTAGAACCTCTATGTCCGAATGTGTCTTAAGTAACTTTTACTCAGAGTAAATTCTTGATGAAGTAATTTTTTACTTTTAATCAAGTACATTTTTAGATAGGTATTTATACTTTTACTTGAGTAGAAGTAGAGATACTTTTACTGAATTACAATTTTTAACTGTTAATTTCACCTAAGCGGACAGGCTGATCCAGGTTTCTGATCTTAGTGAGAACTGTAGCAGCAGAGTTCTGAATGAGATGCAGGTCTAACTGGTTTTTAGGTAGACCAGTAAGGACACTGTTACAATAATCAGCCAACTGGAGATGAATGATGGACTGTTTTTTCCAGATTTTGCTGAGTCATCAGATCTTTGATCCTTGATGTTCTTCAGGTGATAGTCGGCTGGTTTGGTGATGCCTTCGTGTGGTTTTCACAGTTTAGGTCTGAGTCCATCGCTGCAGCCAGATTTCTGGTCCAGTTGGTGGTTTTTAGGTGTGTAGACTGAAGCTCTGTGACGACCCTGCAGTTGTTTCTCAACCCTCAGTCATTAATCTCTTCAATGTATTTACAGGTCCCTGGCCTCCTGGTGAGATTGTCATATATATGTATGTCATCTGCGTTGCTATGGTAACTGATATTGCTGTTCTTTCTAACCTGGGCCAGTGGGAGCATGTAAATGTTAACCAGAAAAGGCCCTAGGATGGAGCCCAGGGAAACTCCACAGGTAATTCTTGTTTGCTGAGATGTAAAGTTACCTACCGACACAAACTTCTGTTCTCCAAATATCTCATCTTCAGTTTGTATGGATTACATTCATATTTACCTCTCCTGGTTTCCTGCTCAGCTGACCCTCCCCCCCGCTTCCTCCCCCGCCTTGGGCCCCCCCTGGCCCTTGACCCCCCCCCTTTCCCCGGTTTTGGGACGTCCTCCCCTCTATCAGTTGAAGTGCGGGTTGTGGGGATGGTCCTTCCCTCTATCAGACCCATTGAGGTGCTGGTTTTGGGGACGGTCCTTCCCTCTCTCAGTCCTGTTGAAATGAGGATTCTGGAGATGGTCCTTCCCTCTATCAGACCCGTTGAAGTGCGGGTTTTGGGGACGGTCCTTCCCTCTATCAGACCCGTTGAAGTGCAGGTTTTAGGGGTGGTCCTTCCCTCTATCATTCCCATGAAAGCTGGGGTGCTGGGGTAGGTGCGTCCCTCTATCAAACCCGTTGAAGTACGGGTTCTGGGGACGGTCCTTCCCTCTATCAGCCCTGTTCAAGCCGGGATTCTGGGGACGGTCTTTCCCTCTATCAGACCAGTTGAGGTGTGGGTTCTGGGGATGGCCCTTCCCTCTATCAGACCCGTTCAATCTGGGGTTCTGGAGATGGCCCTTCCCCCTATCAGACCCGTTGAAGTGCGGGTTCTGGGGACGGTCCTTCCCTCTATCAGACCCATTCAAGCCGGGGTTCTGGGGATGGCCCTTCCCTCTATCAGACCCATTCAAGCCGGGGTTCTGGGGATGGCCCTTCCCCCTATCAGACCCGTTGAAGTGTGGGTTCTGGGGACGGTCCTTCCCTCTATCAGACCTTTTGCCTCTGATTTTCAGGTCACATGTTGATGTGGAAGCAACTGTTCTTTTGAAGGGGAGTCCTGGTGGTTCTCTTTCACCTACCCTGACCCTTGCTCTGTCAGAACTCCTCATAGCTTCCTACTTCCTTCAGTAACTTGTGGTGGTAACTTCCTCTGAGTGACCTGAAACTGCACCAGCATCACATGACCAGCTGGTCAGCTGGAACCCCCCACGTGTGTGCCATTGTCTCATGGATTAAGGGAGCAGAGTCTAAAGCCGTCCCACGACAAACAGCATGTGACCACCACAACTGTAGCAGCCAATCAGAGGACAAAGGAAGAATTATTCCTTCAGATGGATCATAGTAGCACAAGGGAGGCTGTGAGAACATGTGGTTTGGAAAAGATTGTCCTGTGTAAGGATTTCCAGATTTTCTGTATGTAATAATAATAATAATAATAATAATAATAATAGTGGTAGTAGTAGTATGAATGAGAGGGACACAGCCATGCATGCATGGCGTGAACAGGAGGGGACTGGGCAGCCCTGAGGAGAACGTGTGCTGAATCTTGTTGTGGAGGATGAGTCGGGGCCCCCACTCTTACTTTCTGAAGGTTGGTCTGTCAGGAAGCTGTTGATCCAGGCACAGGTAATGGGGGGTGTCTCATTTACAAAACTGTGTGTAGGATACTGACTAAAATCGCTACATAAGCCCAGATCAAAGGTTTGCATATGTCAAACATATTCAGATTTATAAAACAATGCCAACAGACAGGTTCAAGAAGTTTCCTCTTTATAAATCAGACTGTTCCTGGAGGTCTGTGCATGTGAATTTGGCCCTGCCCCCTACATACCTGTATTCTACCATAAATGATCATTGCAAAGTACTTTATGGATATTTCTGCATATGAATAAACCAGATGATCTCTGGTATTTAAAGCTTAATTGTGGCAACTAAGACAATAAAATGTAATTTCATGGAGGTACTGGTTGGTGGAATGGAGGCTCACAGAAACATTTTTTTGTGTGTGTGTCAGTGGAATCACAGATTAGGGGAAGTCTACATTGATAATGTTCATTTTGTCTTCAATATAATAAGAATATACTAATAATAATACATTTATTTATATTGCGCTTTTAAAAGATCTCAAAGCAGTTTTACAATTTGGATAAAAACAAGATAATAATACAGCAAATGCAGAATATGACAATTAAACAGCAAACAGAATAATAATAATGGATTATATTTATATCACTTATTGGAGGGCACTCAAAAATGCTCACAGTAGATCCATTCTTCATTCACTCCTCATTCATACATGGTGATGGTAAGCCATGTACAGCTTGGCTCACTGAGACAGGTGGTGGGTGAGGTTGTGGCGGAAGGCATGCGGGACCTTACATCAGAAATGAAAAAGGAACTCTCGCAAGTGAGAATAAGTTTTGAGGAAGACATGAAAGCTCAGATGGAGGAACTCACAAGCGAAATAAACAAACAAGTCAGCGCTGCCACAAGTAAGATTGAGGAGGTGGTCGAACGCATAGGAGTAATGGAGAAAAACATAGCCAAGAAAGAAAAATGGGACATTGGAGTGAGGAACATTATTGTCCAGCTGCTGAACAACCAAAAGATACTTAAGGAAAGATGACAGACTTGGAGGGGTGCTCGCGTCGGAATAACATAAGGATCTATGGTATCCCTGAGAACACAGAGGGCTCCTCCATGTCAAGGTATGTGGAGGGCGTTATCAGGACGGAGCTGGGGGACAGTGTGGACCTGGAGAGTGACAGGAGTCTGGGAATTGAGAGAGCCCACAGAGCACTTGGTCCGCAGCCACCGGCCAGTGCGCCTCCACGGTCAATTGTGGTGCGTTTCCTAAAATTTAACATCAAGGACCAAGTCCTCCGCGCTGCGTGGAAGAAGCCCATCTACATTCAAGAAATGTGGGTATTTTTTGATCATGACTACGCTGAAAACGTGCAACTGAAAAGGAAAGAGTATGGCCCTGTCAAGAAAGCGCTTAAAGAGAACAAGATCCGTTTTCTAACACCACTTATTAAAATGCGCATGCACTTTGATTCAGGCACGATCGTGTACAGCAGCGCGGAGGAGGCAGCGGAGGACCTAAGGAGACGTGGACTCAGAGTCGAATCAGTGTCAACAAGAAAATCCAAAGAAATCACCGTGGATACAGTCAACAATCTTCTGCCGTGGAAGACAGTGGGGAGCACGTTGGGTCTTCGAGAGAGTGCACGGGAGAAGCTGAAAGTATTTCAGCGGTCAGGCAGAGAGGATGACGTGATGGACGAATAATCTCCTGTTAAGTCTTTGCAAAGAAATTGCAAGAATGACACGCAAATCAACACATTACACGGAGCTGCTGTGTAAACATCTGAGAAACAAGACTTGTGTGGGAACTGTGAGCCCCTTCATCACCCGATGTAGCTGAGAACCGATGCAGGTGACTATTTTATTAAGCACCAATCGTTTACAGTTTCTTTTCCTTTTCCTTTTTTCCAATTAGGTGACTAAGCAGGGGCCCCACAGCGTGGCCTTTCCCCTGATCTTTTTTTTAGAGAGGACAGAGACCCTCTTAAGGTGGAAGACCTGGTTTGTTCGGTTGTGACAAGTTCAGTCCATGTTTACTTTTGTTCATTATGTGTTCTGAGGGGAATAACTGAAGCTCTACAGGTACAGGAAAATATGTTAATGAAAACAGTGTATGCAGTGTTATAATATACATTTGCTTTATGTTGTAATAACATTACAACGAGGATGTAGACAGGGCTGTCCACTAAGCCCGCTTCTCTTTAACCTTTTTATTGAGCCCCTAGCACAAGCCATCAGAGAGGAGACTAGTTTATAAGGAATAACAATAGGATCAGTGGAAAATAAAATATGTTTGTACGCTGATGATGTTCCTGTGACAATCAGGTATCCCAGTGCTTATGGACATCCTGAAAACTTATCAGAGACTCTCAGGGTATGCACTGAATTTACAAAAAAATCAAACTGACTTTTAACTTTGTCCCTTCAAAGCAATTAATAACCCATCACAGATTTAATTGGAGTCAATCACAAATTGGATATTTGGGTGTTTTGTTGACAAAAAATCTTGCACAGTTGGGCGATGTTAACTACAAATGAATAAATAAGAAAATCTATGAGGATTTGGACAGGTGGAGCCTGCTTCCCCTTGACCTTGGCAGCAGAACTCGAGCCATAAAGATGAATGTCCTCCCTAGATTATTATATTCGTTTTCAGCACTCCCTGTAGAGGTACAGGCAAAACAATTTAGGGAGTGGGATAGGCATTTTTCAAGGTTCATATGGTGTAATAAAAAGCCAAGAGTTAGGTATTCAACTCTGCAACTGCCTGGAGATCGGGGAGGAATGGCTCTGCCGTGCCTTCTAGATTATTACCTGGCAGCTCAGATTAGACCCCTTGTGTGTTGGTGCAACCCAAACTATGAAGCCAAATGGAAGGACATCGAGTTGTCATTAGTGAGCATCCCCCTACAGTCTACTCTGGGTTGCCTAAATATGTTACCTGAAGTGTACCTACAAAACTTGTGTGTAAGTTTTTCCTTTTTAAGGCTATAGGAGTGTTGAGCTGGCCCGCATACCACCCATGCTTCCTTCCAGCATTACAAGACCATAAATACAGATTATGGGCCAGACGGGGAATTACATCTTTCTGTAAGATGATAAAAAGCGGAAAATTAATAAGTTTCAATGATCTGTGTCAGGCCTATGAGATGGGTAAAGAAGACTTTTACCGGTACCTACAGGTTCGGAGTTTCTTTATGCAGGAAATAAGGACCCCAGACTTTGATAGTAACTCAGGGATCATGCAGATATTTATGGATGCTTATTCCGCTAAAACTATAAAAGGTATCATTGGTAAACTCTACAAATGTTTTACATCCATGAGCAAGAATTTCACAGATTATATCAGACAACAGTGAGAAAAAGAAGCCCAAATGAAAATCTCAGGCGAAGTCTGGATACAACTTTGGAAAAATGCATCCTCCACTACAAATTCTCTACTATGGCAAGATTGTTGGTGGAAAAATCTAATTTGATATTTTAATACTCCAAAACAGAAAGCAAAAGTAAGTGGTTCACAGCTCCACTGCTGGAGGGGGTGTGGGGTGGCCTCTGCCGGCTGTTACCATATCTTTTGGTCCTGCCCAGAGCTGGGGACCTTCTGGGAAGAGGTCAGACAATTAATTTCTGAAACTCTTGACATAGAGCAAGAAGTCTCCTTTACTTGTCTGTACCTTGGTATTTTACCTGAAGGATTAAGTAAAAATGATAGATACCTAATAAAAATACTGCTGGCTGCAAGTAAGAAGGCAGTCACCAAATGCTGGCTCCAACCAAAACCTCCTACTGTAAAGCTAGTGATAAACATTACCAACTTGATTTACCACTTGGAGATGATGACTTTTACACTTCGACTGCAAAAAGAAAAAGGGGAGGAACTGTGGGAAAGATGGGCTTGTTACAAACAAAGAGAGTCATGATGTCTATCTTGTTTCTGAAATGCATATGTTATGCCAAATGACCTGGACTCTCCTTTTTTTTTGTTGTTGTTCTATGATTTCTGTACTGATGAGTCCTTGAACCGGTGATGTTTGTGCACTACCGTATACTGTGTCAAATCCCTCACATGTTCTATTGTTACAGTTAAACCCCCTTCAGTGATTATTTATATCCCCCCCCCCCTCCCTCTCCCCCCCCCCCCCTCCCCCCCCCCCCCAATGCGGCGCGCGGTGGCCGGCCCCCCCCTGTTGTTGGTTTTTTTTTTATTTTTTAGTTTGGATATTTTTTTTTTTTTTTTTTTGTGGGTTTTTTTTTGTTTTCAGTTCCTTTCCCTCTTTCTTAGCTTTTTCCCTTTAAAAAATAGTGTAAAAATAAAATATCGTAAAGGTTTTTAAAACAAAATTAAAAAATAAAGTGACAAAAAAAAAAGCATTTGTGATAACTGGCAGTGAGTCTTCTACAGCGCTGTGGAGGAATTTTGTTCCACTCATCTTTGCAGAATTGTTGTAATTCAGCCACATAGGAGGCTTTTCCAGCATGAACCGCCTTTTTAAGGTCATGCCACAGCATCTCAATGGGATTCAGGTGGGGACTTTGACTAGGCCACTCCAAAGTCTTCATTTTGTTGTTCTTAAGCCATTCAGAGGTGGACTTGCTGGTGTGTTCTGGATCATTGTTCTGCTGCAGAACCCAAGTGCGCTTCAGCTTGAGGTCACCAACAGATGGCCGGACATTCTCCTTCAGGATTTTTTGGTAGAAGCAGAATTCATGGTTCCATTTACCACTGCAAGTCTTCCAGGTCCTGAAGCAGCAAAACAGCCCCAGACCATCACACTACCACCACCATATTTTACTGTTGCTATGATGTTCCTTTTCTGAAATGCCGTGTTACTTTTACGCCAGATGTAATGGGACCTACACCTTCCAGAAAGTTCCACTTTTGTCTCGTCAGTCCACAGAGTATTTTCCCCAAATTCTTGGGGATCATCAAGATGCTTTCTGGCTAAACTGAGACGAGCCTTTATGTTCTTTTTGCTCAGCAGTGGTTTTGGTCTTGGAACTCTGCCATGCAGCCATTTTTGCCCCCCAGTCTCTTTCTGATGGGGGAGTCATGAACACTGACCTTCATTGAGGCAAGTGAGGCCTGCAGTTCTTGGATGTTGTTCTGGGGTCTTTTGTGACCTCTTGGATGAGTCGTCGCTGTGCTCTTGGGGTCATTTTGGTCGGCCGGCCACTCCTAGGAAGGTTCACCACTGTTCCATGTTTTCACGATTTGTGGATAATGGTTCTCACTGTGGTTCTCTGGAGTCCCAAAGCTTTAGAAATGGCTTTGGAACCTTTTCCAGACTGATAGATCTCAATGACTTTGTTTCTCATTTGTTCCTGAATTTCTTTGGATGGCAGCATGATGTCTAGCTTTGGAGGATCTTTTGGTCTTCTTAACTTTGTCAGGCAGGTCCTATTTAAGGGATTTCTGATGGAGAACAGGTGTGGCAGTAATCAGGCCTGGATGTGGATAGAGAAACTGAACTCAGCTTTCCAAAGATGATAAACCACAGTTAATTCATGTTTTAACAGGGGGTGGTGGTGGGGGGGGGGGGGGGGGGGGGGGGGGTCACTTTTTCACGCAGGACCATGGAGGTTTGGATTTTTCCCCCTTACTAATAAAAACCTTCATTTAAAAACTGCATTTTGGGTTTACTTGTGTTATCTTTGACTCACAATAAAATTTGTTTGATGATCTGAAACATTTAAGTGTGACAAACATGCAAAAAGTAAGAAATTAGGAGGGAGGCAAAAACTTTTTCACACAGCTGTATGTTGTAGGGGTGTGCACAGCAGCCGGTATTTGTATCTGTATTTGTATCTTTATTTGTATTTGTTGAGGGGAGAAAAGTATTTGTATTTCTATTCAAGTAAAATTTAAGATTGGCGTAAAAATACTTTTTTTGCGTTACACTTCTAATTTACATCAAGTTTTGCATCAAATTAAACTTACAGTTTGAAACTGACTTGCAGAGCGAGAACATGTCTGTGACGATGAACTGGTGTTTATGTTGTGAAGTCAAAATAATAAAAAACAATAAGAAATGAGACATTGAATTGTCCTGTACATGATGGGGTCTCAAAGGGCTAAAATTTCAAGGGCCAACTTGTCATTTGGGGGTTTTAGAATGAAGGCCAGGAACCCACCCCCTGTGCTGAAATGGAGACATGGTAACATGGCATCTTATGTAGCGACCAGTAGCCCATAAAAATCTCATATTTATTAATACATTTAATTACAAAGTAGGCTTGGACTGCATGAACTTAAAGAGCATGTGTTCATGCATCTGTAACAGGTCACCTCCCCGTTACTGACACATTATAAAATAACTGCATCATTTCATCATCGTGTGACAGCTGAACGCTGTGACGTCGCGTTGCATTTCTAAACTTCATCATGGAATAATTTTACATAAATGACTGCTACAGACTGGCGACCTGCCCAGGTGTACCCCCCCCTGGCCTGATGACTCCAGCAACCCTGAACTGGAGAAGTGGTACAGAAAATAAATGGATGAATGAATGACTGAAACGAGGTGATTAAAAACCCACCGATGAAAGAAAAAAGTCCTGATGAGACAGTTTCATTCAGTGGAGTCACGCTGAAGTTCAGATCTTAGATAACTGGAGACAAACTAAAAACCTACACGTTGTCTGACGTGTGCTTTGTCCACGGCACACAGTGAGGACGTGCAGTTGTACAGAACCACACACTTTATTATACTTTATGGCAGGTTTTTTAAAAATATTGTCAGTGGATCTGCTCAAGCCGGACTTTGCTCTGGTGACCAGCGGACTGCGGTCAGCCCAATCTATGTACTTGGGGTCCCCCTCTTACACGCAGTGCTTGATGCGCGTGAGAGATATGGTGCTGTACACAAACTTGGTTTAAATCTCTTTAACCGAACATTAACGTTACTCTGTTAACAGCCTGCTGTCTAAATGAGGAACTGACATCTACGTAAACGGAGCGAACATGAGACCCGACTGCAGACGTCAATAATGTCCTGATCAAACAGAGATGCAGTTCAGTCTTTGGCTCAGTCAGCTTCTCTGGAGCAGCCGGTCACGTCTTCACTCCCGGCCGCCACTCACCCATCCGGGGGCGCTGCACTGTTATGAGGAGACGCAGCTTTTTGATAGAATGTTTTTCTTCTTCCCGAATACAAATAATTTTCAAAATATTTGTTTGAAATAAGTATTTGAACAAAAACACGTCATTTTTGCCGATTCGGATTCGGCTCAACCCCTAGTGTGTAGCCACAGCTATTGCCTGGGGCAGGCTGACGGAAACGTGGCAGCCGATCAGAGCCTAGGGCGCCTCCGACCACCACTGAGCAATCACACACATGCATACACCAGCGACGCCCTGGAGGCGAGCAGGGTGATGGCTGTTGTATACTCTGTGAGAAGCCAGAACTTTCTTCTTGTTCTCGGGGCCATGTGGACGTGATTGAGGACGGCTTGCTCTGGACCTCTCGGCTGAGCAGAACCTTCCTCTCATGGACTTCTGAGAAGTATTGTGTGATTGGTTGGACATTTGAGGCAGACGGGTAACACAGAGATGCTTGAAGCAGATTTTTCACTCCCGCATTTCCGCAGTTGCGATGTTGAATGGATAGTTTTAATAAAAAGCTGAAGGCTTGCTTTACTGTCGGGCTGGACGATAATTCAATATCAATATATATCGATCAATGGAGGTTTTTTCAATATAAAAAAAGAGGATCAATAAAAGTTCAATATAGAAACACAGTTTTCTGCTGTAGCCCATCAGGTACCATGATACTACAGTCACTCCTTCATCCAAACCAATCACAAATGCAGACCAGGCAAAGGCTGAACTGGAATTCAGTGTTATGCTGCTTTCAGACTTCCACTGGAAAGCGGTAATATTGCGAACTCTGTCCTTTATAACGCTGCATTCAGACATGCGTACCGGTCCTTTATAACGCTGCATTCAGACATGCGTACCGGTCCTTTATAACGCTGTATTCAGACATGTGTACCGGTCCTTTATAACGCTGCATTCAGACATGTGTACCGGTCCTTTATAACGCTGCATTCAGACATGCGTACCGGTCCTTTATAACGCTGTATTCAGACATGTGTACCGGTCCTTTATAACGCTGCATTCAGACATGTGTACCGGTCCTTTATAACGCTGCATTCAGACATGCGTACCGGTCCTTTATAACGCTGCATTCAGACATGCGTACCGCTCTTTTACCTCGGAGATGTAGCGGACATGTACCGGCTGGTCTACATGTCACAAGAGCGGAAATGTTGCGGCACGTTGTTTTAGCTGAAAACACAAGAAAATGTTCTGGACAGAGTTGAAGGGAGAGCGGGGGGGGGGGGGCTGTGCTGACTTTTCTGCAACGTTTCCTGATGTCTGAAAGCGCCGGGACACGATAAGACCGCAAGGAAGCAGCATGTTTGAAAAGACGAGTCTGTTTAAGGAGCGGATGAACTTTACCGCTCATGTTCCACAATGCAAGTCTGAAAACGGCTTTAGTTTGATCTTTATTATAAGTAGGTCATTCAGCAAAAGCTTAAATGGTCAGGGCTGCACCTATCATAGCTTTTAATTTGATAATGGCTTTTTTTCTTTTTTTTTTATAAATATCGATCGATATAGATTTTTTTTTATCGATAATCTTTCTTTCTATATCGTCCAGCCCTAGCTTGCTTGCAGTTTAGTTACCAACATAGACGTAGAAGTGAGGATGCGATGGCAGAGTTGAGTGACCAGGTTAGTGAAATGAAAAAGACACTTAACCCTCCTTCCTCAAGTGAGGGCGTGGCTGGTGTATGAATGTGTGTGAACGTTCTGGTGGTGGTCGGAGAGGCTGAAGGCTCTGATTGGCTGCCATGTTTCTGTCAACGTGCCCAGAGCTGCCGTGGCTACAGACGTAGCTTACCATCACCATGTTTGAATGAGGAGTGGATGATTGATGGATCCACTTTGAGTGCCCCTCAATAAAAGCGTGATATAAATCCAATCCATTATTATTATTATTATTATTATTATTGTTATTATGTCGTATTTTACATGGGTGTGTTATTCATTGTGTTCATTTGTGTGTTTCTTAACAGACTGACCAGCTGGCCTTTAAATTTCCCCTCTGGGATAATTATTTCATGAACTATCTATAATGTTTCCTTTATTCCGACACAAACTGCTGATCCATGTCCTTATAAACTGTCTTCCTCTGACACTCTGCATGGAAACCTGATGTATATTTTTTATTCCATTAAACTTATTTTATATTCTAGAGCTTCTTCTTCCACCAACATCTCTCTCTCTCTCTCTCTCTATCGGGATGAGTTTCATGTTGTGTTTACCACATGTTCTGCAACTTTCCATGGCAAAGCGACAGCTTCATTTAAATCCTGCTGTTTGCAATTGTCGCTCATTCTGTGAGCAATCTTAGTAGATCAGTGCAAACAGTAAAGACAGCACATACGATCTATAAGCACTGCAAGCAAATTAGTGCTCTTTATGAGATCTCAGAAGATCAGGCACTGCCTGTTTTATGAAGAGCAACACTTGATTTAACCCTAAACTTTTATTCCCATTCCAATATTTATTGACCTAAATTAATTTGTTGAGGCAAAAACTCTTTTCTTCTTTTTTAAAAACTAAACTGAATAAAACTATCACGTACAGAAATGACTCAAATGTGAGGTAAAAACCTGTTTTTCCACAAGACTAACGAGTAGTTCCACCGTGAGCCTGGTCGGGTTTTATCTGACCCGGCATGAAGAGATGGACGAACAACAAATGAAAACAGGAAGAAGGACGAAGAGCTGCCGTGGGGAAAGCAGCTGATCCGTCTGGATGGTCTGACATGAGGAGGGAGGAGGAGGAGGAGGAGGAGAAAAAGGGAGCAGTGAAGGAGAAATAAGCTGCTGCCTGCAGGCTGCTCCGTTAAAAGCTTCACAACGTGTGTGTGTGTGTGTGTGTGTGTGTGTGTGTGTGTGTGGGGGGGGGGGGTTCTTACTTCCTGCTGTCCACTTTAACCCAACAAACATACGCTAGACCCCACCCCCTCCACATCCAGGGGCGCCCACAGAGATTCTTTTTAGGGGGGGGCCTAAGTGTTTTTAAAGCATAACTTTTGTTTCTTTTAACCTGGACCTCATTTCTGGAATTTCTACGTGCATTTACTCACCAGTAGCATTTCTGCATCACTCTGACTCAGATCAGTCGTAGATCCGTGTATATCCATATACGGCAGAATGAACGGCCTCTATATGAGACATTATCTGCAGCAAACTTCCTTAATTTCAACAATACACAAAAAACTCAAATCTCTAAGTGTATTTTTCTAATCAAAATACCTCATCACTCTCAAAATAAGACAATCTAAGAAACATTTCATTGAGATATAGGAACTTGTTTTAAGACAAATGCATCTTCTTTAAAAAAAAATCTCATAAGAAAATTTCCCTTGCTCCATTGGCAGAATTTTGTTTGCTTTACAGCAAAAAAAACAAACAAAAAAAAAAAAATATTTTAAGAGTGCCAATTTTTTTTTGCTTGTAATAAGCACTTCAGTGTGTGTCGCAAATCATTTGTGTCACAAACAAATAACTTCACAAAATTTCACTATGACCTCACTCACACTGAACTCCAGAGCTGAAGACATCTCAGTTGCCCTCACTTGTAATGTGGGGCAGTGTGGTGTCGGCCCAATGAGGGCTAAGTAGGAGCTGATGTGAAAGTGGCGTTAGAAACTGGTGGGGGCAGTTCTGGGTGGGGCCTTCCTGGATGAATTTACATAAGAAACAGCAAGTTAATTCGGAGTGACAGTCCTGCGGGGGACTACGGCAAAAGAGCGGTGGCAGAAAATGGAAGTTCTAGTGCAATATTTTTATCTATTTTATATTTATTAGCTTATAAAGATTTTGACATTCAAATATAAGCAAAGCTGCACCGTGTTCATAGTACATAAAACTGATATAAATGAAAATATCATTTTTGCAGGGGTGGCCAGTTTTTTGTTCAAGGGGGGCACTAGCCACCCCTGGGGCCCGTCATTGCCCCATCCATGCTCATAGGTGGAAAGCCAGAAGACCTTTCTCCCAGACTCTGCTGGTCCTAGTCCTGGTTTAGACCAGCTTTCTTGGCCCGTCCCTCTGCTGTGCTGTAGCTCCTTCCTGCAAGCATTGCCCGGGTTCGGAAAAAAGCAAACCATCTTGTCTGATCGGATCTTTCGAACCACTGAAACACTTTTTGCTATGTTGGAAGGCATGAAAAGTACTTAATCGATAAAGTTGGATTAAGTCCGCCTCCCTGATCAGGGCAAACCGGTCTATGGCGGTCTCATCTGGAAGACCATAATGACAGAATTCTCATGGTCCACTTACGCTGGGCTTTCACAGACCTACCAGAACCTGCAGGACTTGAATCGTGCAATAAAACATATCAAGGAGGAACCAGACGGACTTTCAACACACGGAAAAAACTGAACAGCGAAAAGAGAGTGAGCAAGAGACAGCAGCAAGGTTCACGAGGACAAAGAAGCAGACAGCAGAACGTGGAAACAAAAATCCCACCCCTGCAAACATCATGTCATGGACTGGGACAGAGGAAAAGTAATCACCACAGAAAACAAGAATTTCAAAAGGTGAGTTAGGGAGATAAGCGAGAGAAGGAGGTGAGGGAGCAACACCGTCAACAGGGATGAGGGAGCTTTCGTGCTCTGTTTCTGTGTTTTTGCTCTGCTTACTGGCATTCTTCCAGTCTTTTGATGCGCTGCTGACTTACAACCATCAGACTGCCGGTTCTGCATTTTTCAGCTGGAAGTATGGTATTACCGGGGTAAGATGATCAAGGGACGGTACTACCGCTCCTGCGGTGCTGTCGGGATCCCGGACTACCTGCTCGATTGTGTCCCGTGGTGGGAAATTGCGCCCCCGGGCATGGCACATGTAGCGGTTAGCAAGTTAAAGCCAAGAGGCTGTTGGGGGGGTCCTACTGCAATTCCGCGGTCCGAACGAGGATATGGAGTTTATTGTGACTCGCTCTCTCCTCGACGCTCTGGGGATTACTGCGGCGCCCGGTAGATCCCTGTCGTGGGCGTGGAGGTTCCGGGCCCGTCTCGCCGCTCATGCTCCCGGCTGCATTGCGTGGACACGAGGAATCTGAGACCACTTTCTCTGGCCTCTCGAGCAGCCGTGGCTCCCTCCATCGTGGATCCGGTGTCCTACACGGCCATCAGATTTGGTCTGGTGAATGCCAGGTCTTTGTCTAATACGACTTTTATCCTCAGGGATTTTTTCACCTCAAATAACTTGGATATGTTTGCTGCTACGGAAACGGGGTTAAGTATTGGTGATACTGGTGCCTTTGCTGAGCTTTTGCCTCTAGACTGCTGTTTAACTCCCCCCGGATCTCTGGCCTAGGAGGTGGTACAGCGTTTACATGCAGGAACTCATTTGCTTGCAAGCAACTTTCCCTGCAATCTTTTAGCAGCTTTGAACTTCTTGCTTTTAAATTACGCTCCATGTGTCCCCCCTTATTTATGATTGTCTACCGGCCTCCGAAATATTACAAAGATTTCTTATCTGATTTTGGTGACATGTTCTCTGAAGCCTGGATCAGACTAAACGAATTTAGCTTGATTTTGGCCCGATTTTGGCTGTCGTGCCTGATTCTGCGTTGTCGGATTGCAGGACGCCGCGTCTTTGCACCGTGTAGTGTGACATCATCAGCGATTGTCGATTTAGTGTCTGCGACGCTTCACCACCACGACGCAGAAAGACTGGCGTGTCAGAATGTCTTGGTTTAGTCCGCCGAGTGTGACGTCCTGCAATGTGTCCCTTCATATCGACCAATAGGAGGACAGCGCGCCCCTCGCTTCCACCAGAGAGACGCTCAGGAGCGCTGGTACACAAACAACAATGGAGGAATGGAGGAGAGACAGCTGCTCTCCGGTGGAGCTGTGGTTCAGTTTCCGTGCCCCTTTGATGTGCAGAATGGAGACTTCATACGACTGGAGCCAGAAAACAACATGAGTGTACCAACAAACACTGGATGTGCCAGATTCATTTTCAACAGTGTTCCACCTCCACAAACAATCAGAAGAGTGTATCTCTTTTGAATACAACATTACTTTATTAACACGAAGCATATCCACACGATGTGTGCTCTATCAGTAACAGTCAACAGTAGTTCACAGCAGGTCCAAACGTGCACGTATTTGACACTCTCTCGATAAATCAATGACAAAGTCATGGAAAAAGCACACTGTGTTTAAATAAAATCACTGCAAAATAACGGACATTACGCCCAATGAGATGAACATACTGAAATATGAAACACTCGTGAGCGTACACGTGCACTTTCAGTACTAAAACCATCCACATTACGCCTGATCATAAAAGCTGCCCCCCCCAATCCTTGTTGCAGACAGAGTCCAGCCGTGATCACCGTGTAATACATGTATTCAGCTCAAGTCATAATGATCCTTTCACTCTTTCAGATCAGATGTAAAAAATGATTTATTATAAAGTGTCGGCATCTCACATCTCTGCATCAGATAACACGTGTCCTCCACACTCGTGCAATCAGCTGATCGACCACATGGAGCCCTTCCGTGCCTCGTTCTAAAGAGCCCAAATAAAACATTCAATAATAAATAATAAAACCATCCAAACCATCTTCTTTTGTCGGACTTGTCTAAAATAAAAAGGGGAAATGTTTTGAACGGAGTGTTTCACACGCGACACATCAGAAATCACACAGGCCGCCCACGATGACCGACAGTATGGGGAGAATCAACAGTGAGAGGGTGTGGGTGTTTGGTACGGGGGGTAGAGCAGCCAGCTGCCCAGCAGAATGTTACGGGATTGATCCCGGGTGTGGTTGACATTATGCGTATTGTTTTGTTTTTTTCTAATTCACGTGATATATGACAAATTGTACAGTAACTTATTCTAATTGTGTTTTAGTTAGTTATGTGTTGGTTATATACACACATGCTGCTGAGTCACACTGAGGGGAAATGGGTAAGTGGCAGAGACAGAACATGGCTGCAAGATTTACCTGATTGGCAAAACAATGGGGAGTGAATGGGCGAATGTAACTCTGTGTTGGGGGGTGAGGGGGTGGAGGTGGTTGGGGTGGTGGTGGTGGTGGGGGGGAAATCAGAAAATTTGGGGAGAATAGGTGTCAAACGCTCCTGCTATTGTTTACCTGACCCGCATGTTAATCCTTCCACTGCTGACCGATTCTCCTCCCCTTTTCTGACTTTTACCATTCCTGTCTCTCAGGATGTTGACACACTCAGTTCCTGGCTTAATTCTACATGTCAAAAAATTCTGAATGTAGTGGCCCCCTTAAAGTCTAGAACACCAAACGCTAAAGCTGAACAATGGTTTGTCAACTCTGCTCGTGCGATTAGACGTCAGTGTAGACGGGCTGAAAGGAGGTGGAAGAAAGATGGACTCCAGGTTTCCCTCCAGATTTTGAGAAGCTGTTGGGACATGTATCAGAAAACTGTTAACGATAACGGACGGCGATATTTGTCCAATATTATTCTGACAAATCAACATAAGGCCCGTGTTCTGTTTAAGACCATTGATGGGGCCTTAAATATCTCACCGTCATCAGTTGCTATGTCTTCTTGCCATACATGTGAGAATTTTCTAAACGTCTTTACTGGGAAAGTAGCTGCTGTTAGGTCTCAAACAGCTGCCCCTCTTTCTGACCCGCTAGCGTCAGTCCCATGTCCTGGTTCCTCTGCCTTCCAGCAGTTTGACTCAGTGAGTTTTTCTGGCCTCGCTGACATTGTTGGACACCTGAAACCTTCAGGTTCACCTGATGATGTTGTCCCTCCATGGCTGTTCAAGGAACTTTTTTCTACCCTTGGTTCAGTCCTTGTGAGATCATGAACATCAGTATGCCTCGGGGTGTGGTTCCCAGGCTCCTCAAACATGCCGTGGTCCAGCCACTGCTTAAGAAGCCTGGACTTGATCCCAATGTTTTATCCAACTTTAGAGCAATTTCTAGACTTCCTTTTATCTCCAAGATTTTCAAAAGTTCTTTACAAACAACTGAAAGACTTTTTGGAGATAATCAGGGTTATTGAGGTTTTCCAATCTGGTTTTAAACCACTTCACAGCATGAAATCAGCCCTTTTAAGAGTTTTTTTTAATGATCATGTGACTTTAGTTTAACTTGATCTAACAGCAGCTTTCGACACCGTGGACCATGATATTTTAACCGCTTGGTTATATCTATATTTATATGTAATCACACACTTGGTGGGGATTCATGGTTCAGCTCTACAGGGGTTTAAGTCATACTGTACCTGTCTGAGAGAACCTTCTCAGTGAAGTTGGGCCAGTCTGAATTTCCGGCTGCCCCTCTGTCCTGCGGTGTCCCCCAGGGTTCTATTCTTGGCCCTCTGCTTTTTACTCTTCATCTCCTTCCCCTTGGGTTGGTTCTCAGGAAGCACAAGTGTTCCTTTCATTTCTTTGCAGGTGACACACAGATCTATGTGGCAGTAAAATGTGCTGACCCATCTCTGCTTCTCTAGATAATCTTTTGGTGCTTCAGTGATGTGAAGGTCTGGATGGCCCTGAACGTCCTTCACTTTCATGAAAGCAAGACTGAGGTCATTGTTTTTAGCCCTGATGTCTGCAATGTATTTCCCGTTCATCTGGGCCCTCTGGACCAGTATTTGAAGCCTGGGGTCACTAACTTGGATATCCACATGGACAGTTTGTTGAACCAGGATAGCTATGTCGAAGCTACAGTGAAAAATAGTTTCTTTCAATGAAGGCGGCTAAAGTCAAGCATTTTCTTTCTAAGCATGATTTTGAAACATTAGTACATGCGTTCATCACTTCACGCCTCAATTATTACAATGCTCGTTTAATCAGGTCCTTATAGAAGAACTTATCAAGTCAAGTCAAGTCAAGTCAACTTTATTTGTATAGCGCTTTAAACACAGCAGCTACCGATAACAAAGCGCTGAACAGAAGTAAAACAGAAATTGAATCTCACAGTGAGAACATTAAAACAAATATTAGACATAAAAACAAATCAACACCATGAACAATAAAAACAGTATAAATATCAGAAAAAATAAGACTTTAAACAGCAGACAAAATTAGAAAAAATGGCTCATGAAGGGTGGAACGCCAGGGCAAACAGGTGAGTTTTAAGAAGGGATTTAAAAACTGCCAGAGACGAGGCCTGTCTGATGTGCAATGGCAGCAGTTCCACAACTTTGGGCCTGCCGCAGAAAATGCTCTATCCCCCCACATCTTCCGTTGAGACCTTGGTACATCCAACAGCAGCAAGTCAGCTGACTGAAGAGTGCGAGTGGGAACATGAGGATGGAGAAGCTCTGAAAGATAGGAGGGGGCTAGGGCATTTAAAGATTAAAAAACATATAAAAGAATCTTAAACTGAACCCTAAAAGTTACAGGCAACCAGTGAAGAGAGGCCAGAACGGGGGAGATGTGCTCTCTCTTCCTGGTGTCCGTCAGCAGCCGTGCTGCGGCATTCTGGACCAACTGGAGGCGAGACAAGTGTTTCTGAGATACGCCAAAGAGGAGTGCGTTGCAATAATCAATCCGGCTGGTTATAAAAGCATGGATGACTGTCTCCAGGTCGCACCGGGCTAAAAAATGTTTAGCCTTTGCTAAACGCCTTAGCTGAAAAAAGCTGGCCTTAACAGTGGCTTTTATCTGCTTATCGAGATGAAGAAAGTTGTCCAGCTGGACACCAAGATTTGTGACCACAGTATGTAATTGACCGGACAGAGAACCTAGATCAGCAGATAAAGGCTTGAGAGCAGTGGGGTTGAAGACGATGACCTCGGTTTTATTTTCGTTAAAGTGTAGAAAGTTGAGAGACATCCAGATTTTGACATCCTTGAGACCGGCTAGCAGACCTGCTAATGCAGAGGGATATTTGTGTTTTAACGGGACGTAGACCTGAGTGTCGTCGGCATACAGATGGAGTGAACATTTATGTTTCCTGAAGATTTGCCACAGGGGGAGCAGATAGAGGGAGAAAAGCAGAGGCCCCAGAATGGACCCTTGGGGGACACCACAGGATAACAAAGCAGGGGGAGATTGGCACTGACCGTAGCAGACGGAAAATGTCCTATCAGAGAGGTATGATCTAAACCACTCCAGTGCCACGCCCTTTTATGCCTACCCAGTGCTCCAGGCGTGTCAGCAGAGTGGTGTGATCGATTGGGTCGAAAGCTGCAGTCAAATCCAGTAAGACCAGAACAACATGGCTGCCAGAATCTGCTGCTAAAAGAATATCATTAAAAACCTTCAAAAGGGCTGTTTCTGTACTGTGCAGAGGTCTAAAACCTGATTGAAAAGGCTCAAAAACACCATTAGCTGTTAGAAACTCCATCAACTGGAGATACACAGCTTTCTCCAGGATCTTTGAGACAAATGGCAGTCGAGAGATGGGTCTGAAATTGGACAACACGGAGGGATCAAGACCGGGTTTCTTGAGTAAGGGGGAAACCACTGCATATTTAAAACCATGAGGGACAACACCTAAGGACATACTGCCATTTACAATGTGAAGAACAACCGGTCCCAGTGTATAAATGAGCTCTTTAAACAGACGTGGAGGGAGAGCGTCCACAGGAGAACCGGTTACTGCAGGTTAGGCAGGCTTCCTCACTTCCTCAGAGCCTCCTAAAAACCATCTCTTTCCCCTGGCATGCCACACCTCTTAAGTAAGTTTTTATGTGTAATCATATTGTTTTTATTGGTTAAATGTTTTCTTTTTTTTCTTGTGTGTCTTTTACTGGTTGTTTTTATGGATTCTATTTTGTAATATTATGTGTATTGTGTTGTACAGCACTTTATGTGCTGCATTTACTGTGGTGAAAGCGCTCTACAAATAAAGTTGGATTGGATTGGCACAACCTGGGCAGAACATAAATGCAAGTGACGTCCCACCCAGACGTTGAATAACCGTCGGATTTTCTAATCAGCAATGTCATTTCAACGTCGTGTTCCTCAACGGGTGAAACACGGGTCAATTGCCAATGTTGAATCAACATTGATTTTAGTTTCAACTTTGCAAATCAATGTTGTTTGGACGTTGGAATGACGTTATTTTTCAACTGTTATATTTTAGCAATTTTTTTGAAAGATATGGTTGTAAAAATTATTTTGATAAGACACACAACTAAAAAACTGTTAATATTTCAAAGTTGAAACTACGGTGAGTTAACAACACCGTTTCAACCATTGGGTGTTCAACGTTGTTTTGACATTGAATTAACGTTCATTCATCAACTGATGTTATTTCAACCACATTTGCAGTCGGTCGAATGCCGGCTGGGTTAGCAGGACCATTTTAATCAGTGGTTTAGTCCACACCGTGACCCCGCTGCACGGGTCAGAAGCACGCTGTCCCGGCTCTCCTCTAAATATGAGCGTCGGGTCTTCCAGAAACAAGCATTAGTTCAGAGAAGTCATCACATGCGGAATCTGTTCAACTGTCAAAACTGGTCAAGACCATAAAACAGAAAATGAAATGTGTGAAACTCCAGCCTTCTTTACAGTAGGCTGCATATAGGTTTCTTTTGTTGTGTTTATATTACTGCAGCTATATTCTGCTGTACACCTTTTTGTCGTGACTGTGATGTATGGAAATGATTTTGTGTGTGAATATAAATGCTTATAATTCCCTTGGCAGTATGAGTCCAATGTGTGATGCCAAACATTGAAAGCTACTCTTATTGTAAAATCCTATTCCTTTTTTTCTTTAACATAAGTGCATTCTGTTAGCTAGAAAAAAAGAAAAAAAAACTTCAATAACACAATAAAGGAACTGGTTTGGGAGCGTTAGGAGCTTTTGCAAGTGAGCTGTGGTGTTGTGAGACCTCTAAGACTGTTCAGCCAAATGATCTTAGAGTTTTGAGAATGTAATTTCTGAATCAAGAAATGAGCCAAACCACTGGAGAAAAACTGTCATACATTCATATTGCAAGTGTTGTGGACTTTAATATGTATTTAGGTCTCATAATGAATGGCCCATTGTTTCCATTTCAGTAAAGCTCAGAATTGAATAAGCAGATGTGGAAACAACATTAAAGTTTTCAGAGCTGCGTTCAGGGCAAACTCTACACTAGAACTCAAAGCTATAACCTCTAGCTCTTACAATCAATTTAAGTTGCTGAATTTTAATGACTTGCAATATGTCCAATTAATCTGATTACTCAATTAATCGTCAGAAGAACCGCTGGATTACTCCATGACAAAAGTAATGGATAGCTGCAGCCTTACTGACAGGGTGGACATTTTTGGCTCATGTTAACATTTAATGAGCACATGGTGGAGCTTAAAGTGCTGATGACACGATTTTGACATTTTCTCCATGTTTTGGAGACCAGAACATTCCTCATGATGATCTATGTAACAAAAACAGGCGCGCCTGCATGAATAACTATTTCAGAAATCATGGCTGCATTTCAGCTTCTGACCAGACGGTGGCGCTGTTCACCAACACCAGACGTAGCGAGCAGGAGCTCTACACCACTGTCAGGATGGATTTTAATAGTTTATTGTAGTTTTAAGTTCCTTTTCCAGTTTTACAGACAGACAGTAACGGCTCAGCCTTCTGTTGTATTACCCGTTAATGTTTAAAAGCTCATCAGGACGGCGTTAGTTTATTTATGTTTCCTACGGATCATAAATACATCAGAAGAGGATAAATAGGAGCTCTTACCGGCGTCCAGCTGTAGGAGCCTCCTGCAGTCTGCTGGTGAAGTTCTCCCATCTGCAGACACATTTACTGGACATGATGAGACTGTAACACACGGAGCTGCATCACGTCTGCTGGATCATTCTGCATTCATCTGTGTTTGCTTCACAAAGCTGTGATGTCCAGCTGTGGACAGAGACGGCGTCTCCTCGGGTCTTCGCAGGACTTCTCGGTCATCACAGATCTCCTCCAGCTGCTTCCAAACATGCATCCTTCCCTCCATCACCATCCTTATAAATGGGAACTATTTAAAACTCTACTGGAACCATGGAAGTTGGTATCTTCTCGTTTTTAAAGGCTAGTTATTTACCGTAAGTTAGCGGCTAGCGTTAGCCGCGAGCTAATAGCTGTGCTGCCTCTCCACACTTACCCCGGCTTTACACCTGGTCCATGACGTGAGCGCAGCGGCTTTGCTGCGACTTCCTCAGCGCGAGCATTTACACCGTTCATTGTGCGGCCGCTCAGCGCACCCGCTGTTGTTAGATTTGTGACATCACGGAATCTCAAGAGGACGGCTAGATCGCTTGTGATTCTCATCCAAATGGTTTATTTTGTCCACATGTTCATGCGTCATGGTTTCTTATTTTACTGTAACCTTGTGGACACGGAGATGCTGTCATGTTCAGGTAGTTCAGCAGTTTAAAGCTGCACAGTGGCTTTTGTTCAGGAAGTTACCGGATGTTTTACACTGAACCTGTGTCTGACTTCCTGTCTGGTTCGATCTGAACCACTGATATTGATGTGGTGTTGGTGCGTGGAGCGTCAAAAATAGAGCTGGGGCGTATCCGTGGTGCAGCGGTGCGGCATGCCGGAGCGATGACGGACCGCTCACGCGCCGCGGCGTGATCAATATGTTTCAAACCATTGATTACATGGGCGCGATCCGGTGCGCATGGCGCGCCGCTGTGCTGCGCTCACGTCACGGACCAGGTGTAAAGCCGGGGTTACTCCTGACTCTGTCTTGGGCTGTGCTGGTCTTGGTCCGTCCGGTAACGTTCTAAGCAGCTCTGTAACAGTTGTGGGTCCACTTGATCCTGGTCTGGGTCTCCGTACAGTTCTCAGTCCGCTTGGTGCTGGTCTGGGTCTCCGTACAGTTCTCAGTCCGCTCTGTAGGGGTCTCTTGCATGCTGGAGCTGAACCAGTGGACCGGCTCTGTGAGAAGGTCTTTGAGCTGACTAACAGTTCCAGTCCGGTTCTAACCTGTTGTCTCCATCTTCCTCATCATCACTCTTCTGAACTGGCTGATGATCCACCACAGACCAGTTCCAGTCCAGCTGTTCTGGACTGCTGATGATCCACCACAGACCAGTTCCAGTCCAGCTGTTCTGGACTGCTGATGATCCACCACAGACCAGTTCCAGTCCAGCTGTTCTGGAGCATCTTTCATGTTTTCCACTGTTTTGTAAATCAACGAGCCGCCCGCGACTGTTTCATCTGGTGACGTCGTGTCATGGGGAGGCTAAGGACGTATTCATGAAGCTTTTCTGACTGGAATCAGAGTCCGTTTGCGCAGAAAGTCCGCTTCGTTTAGGGGAGGTGTGAATGCGCAAACGGACTCTGATCTGGAACAAACAAGCGGACTCGGTCGCCCTGCAAACGCAGGTCTCGGTCCGATTCAAGTGAACCAAAGACAGGAAGTGGAGTACAGATTGCATTGGAATTGTGGGTCAAACGTTGAAAAACAAACACACGTGAGGGACTGCAGTACTGATAAAGATGGCTCGTGGTCAGACGTGGAGTTACGAGGAAGTAAAAGCTTTAATGGATATGTGATCTGATGACATCATATCCAGCTGAAATAATGTTGCTTTGAGGAGGAAACAGAAGTTGTGAGAAGCTTCTTGTTCGTGCGTCTTGTCCTCGCTGACGGTGATTCTGAAAGCAGCGCCACCTGAGATTCTCATTCTTGGCCCATTTGGCTCGTTTGGCAATAGTGCAACATGAACGCAATCTCGGTCCCCAAACGGACCGACACTCGCGGACTATGGCCGTGTCTCAATCCATGCACTTTCCTGAGTGCACTGAAATTCAGGGTGTAGTGTGCACTGTGTACTTTGTTTGTAGTGCACACTATTGTCAGTAAAAGCTGACCCAAACAGAGCACTGCACTTACAGGAAGTGACGGACCAGCATTACCCGCTAACCTGAGCTAACTCTACTGAGCCGGTATAACTGCGGCCTCAAACACACGACCAGATCATAACTGTCATCAGGAGTGAACAGCTTGGTAGCATGCCACAATATACATTACTAATTATGTCTAAATCATTTCATAAACGTTACTTAAATCAAGTACAATACTGCCTCCAATGCAGCAGGGGTCGCCACCGCGTCATTCATCGCCATTATTCAGCTCTAAAAGCAGTTTGAAAGTCCCGCCTCTTCCTCCACGTTCACAAGATGGCGTCCATTTAGTGCGAGTAGTGTGCTTCATTCTGCACTGCATTTTTGGGCGTGATTAGGGAACATCCTGGTACTTTCAGTGCACTGAAATTGTCGCTTAAATGACACCATGTGTGCACTACACACTCGAAAACAGTGTTTGAAGTGCTCAAGTGCACGGTTTGGGACACGGCCTATGTTTTCTGAATGCGCTCTAAAGTGCTAGCAGCTAGCGTGCTTTGGCTTTTTAACATCAGATATTTATGTGAAAATCAGTCTGATTGACTTCTTACTGCACAGAACTACTGATTTTGTTTTGCTGTATTGTTCTATCGCTAAATTACTTGAAATTAAGGTTGTGTCATCAGCACTCTAAGTTAGCAATATGATCAGTTAGCAAGCGGACTGTACACTGCTTAACAGCTAGGTCGAATGTCTGGAAGTTTTATATTCCAGTTTTTCTCCATCGGTTTGGCTCATTTCTCGAATCAGAAATTACTTTCTCAGAACAACATGGACAAACCTCCGAACCATTTGGCAATTGTTCACAATATAATTACATTTCTCATTTATTTAATTAAATTGCAGATGTCTTTGTACTCAGTCATTTGCAAAGATGTCATGAAACATTAAGACATGTACGGATAGCCCACAGTTATCCTTCATTTAGCACAATATCCAAGTGAATAGATCTGATTGATCTAAACGGATTGTTGATTCTCAGTCTGATGGTTGTTCTCTCTAAAACATATCAGCATCATTTCATTATAGAGGTCATCACATGCAAAATCGACTGTTCAACTGACAGAACGAGTCAAGACCAGAATACAGAAAATGAAATGTTTGTAACTGCAGCCTTCTTTACGGACTTATAGGCTGCATCTAGATTTCCTTTTTTTGTTTGTGTTTATACAGTCGCGATATTATGCTGCATACTTTCTTTTTGTAGTGACTATGATGTATGGAAATCGTTTTGTGTCTGTGTAAAACTGGTTATAATTTCCTTGGCAGTATGAGTCCAATGTGTGATGTCAAACGTTGGAAGCAACTCTTACCGTAAAATCCTCCTTCTTCTTCTTTTTTTTTAATAAACATAACTGTATTCTGTTAGCTAGACAAAAAAAAAAGAAAGAAACTTAGTACGATTAAGGACTGAGCTAAAACTGAGAGGTGGACATGAGGGTTGTTTCCACGGTCCTCTGCCGGAGTGAGAAAATACCTGAACATGTTGGCTTGCAGTGCTACACAATGCTACAGGGATGATGCATTTTGGGTCCTCTGACTATTTCTATGAGAAAGAAACTTGATTTTGACACATTTTAGGAGAAATAGGAGCTTCTGCAGTTGAACTATGGTGTTGTGCTGAAAAATCCAGGTTATTTTTGCAAAGGCATCAAGAGTGGTGAGAAGGTCTGGTCTGTTTAGAGAAACAAGACAAAGTGATTGAGAAGGATCCATTTTGGCGGCTCTGACTGTTTGTATGGGAAAGAAATTTAGTTCTGAAGGATGAAGGAACTGTTTTGGGAGAGAGATGAGCTTTTAAAAGTGAGCTGTGGTGTTGTGAGAACTGGAAGACTGTTCAGCCAAATGATCTTAGAGTTTGGAGAATGTCATTTCTGAATCGAGAAATGAGCCAAAGCAATGGAGAAAAACTTTAATAGGAGCAATAGAATCCATGACACTCAGCATGTTAGCATTAAAGCTAGCGACCGGCTCATTGGCTGAAGCCCCTGACAGGGCAGGTGTTAGAGAGAAGACCTGGTGTTTTCAGTTATACACCGTTTAGTTAACATTTGTGTGCACTGAGACAGTACTCTCAAAGAAAACGCAGCAATGACCCGACATCCATGTTGGTGACTTGGATGATTGTGGGTGGGGTGGTTCTTGGGTTGGATGGACCCCTTGGATATCGTTTCCAAATCTAGTACCAAGCCATGTTTCTTTCTTTTAGCTGTTACCCTAGGGACACAATGGAGGTGTGAGCGCGCCGAAGCGCAGCAGTTTCATTTTGCGCCCATGTTAACAGACGGTGTCAACGACATCAGGTGCTGTGGGGGGTGAGCTGCGGGATGCGCTGTGGGTGTGCTGCGGGGGCGCTGCGGATGCGCTGCAGGGTGCGCTGCGCGGTGTGCTACGGGGTGCGCTGTGGGGTGCGCTACTGGGTGCGCTGCGCGGTGGGCTACGGGGTGCGCTGTGGGGTGCGCAGCAGGGTGCGCTGCGCGGTGCGCTGTGCGGTGTGCTACGGGATGCGCTGTGGGTGTGCTGCGGGGTGCGCTGCGTGGTGCGCCGCGAGGTGCGCTGCGTGGTGCGCTGCGGGGGTGCACCGCGCAGTGCGGGTCTTCATCTTTATTGAAAATGCAAGTGGAAAGATTCACACACAGAAATGTCGTCGTCATGCTTTTAAATCGTATGAAAGCAGAACAGGAGTGTACCTTCGTGGAATTATCAGCTGTAGAACTACAGCAGAAAAGCAGGACTGCTGCCAACAGTGCGCATCCGATGTGGACAGAAAGAGGAGTGATGAGGAGAAAATCGGTGCACTGCGCTTCAGCAGGCTTCTGCATGCACTGTGTCTGTAGCGTTACTCTTCTATGATAGGGTGGTTTTTAAAGGGGCTAATGGGGTCTGGGTGGGGTCATGGGTGGGTGTCAGATAATGATAGATCTGTATGCGTGAGTGTGTTTTGTTTATATCTACAGTATTTTGATGTAAATTGTTTTATTATGTGAAGCACTATGTATAGTTTTTATGCATGAAAAGCACAGCACTGAGACTGCTATGATGTCTTCCAGGTTTTAGACCGCACCACAGCACTGAGACTGCTATGATGTCTTCCAGGTTCTAGACAGCACCACAGCACTGAGACTGCTATGATGTCTTCCAGGTTTTAGACAGCACCACAGCACTGAGACTGCTATGATGTCTTCCAGGTTTTAGACAGCACCACAGCACTGAGACTGCTATGATGTCTTCCAGGTTTTAGACTGCACCACAGCACCGAGACTGCTATGATGTCTTCCAGGTTTTAGGCAGCACCACAGCACTGAGACTGCTATGATGTCTTCCAGGTTTTAGACAGCACCACAGCACTGAGACTGCTATGATGTCTTCCAGGTTTTAGACAGCACCACAGCATTGAGACAAGTTTTACTGGATCTCAGTGCTGCATTTGATACAGCTGACCACATTATTTTACTCCGACTGGAGAAGTGGGTGGGTCTCTGGTTCTGTACTAAACTGATACAAAACGTACTTGGAGAACAGAAAGTGCTTTGTGTCAGTAGGTAACTTTACATCTTAGCCGACAAGAAATAGCTGTGGGGTTCCCCAGGGCTCTAACCTTGGGCTTCTTCTGTTTAACATCTACATGCTCCCACTGGCCCAGGTTAGAAAGAACAACATTAGTTACCATAGCTACGCAGATGACACACAGCTATATATTACAGTGTCACCAGGAGACCGGAGCCCTGTACAGGCTCTTGGTAAATGTACTGTGGAGATTAATGACTGAGAAGCAACTGCAGGTTGCCACAGAGCCTCAGTCTATACACCCAAAAAACCACCAACTGGACCAGAAATCTGGGTGCAGTGATTAGTGCCCTGCACGGGCCTGATATCTGGGACCGAGTCCGGCCCTGGCCCGACAGGTTTTCAGAGTTCTCAGGCCCGAATCCGAATGACGCTTGACCTCTTTTTCTCCTTTAACCAGGCTGTTAAGATGCTGACATTAAAACAGGTTAATTGGGGATCTCTGCGTGATATTGAGCTGTATTCATTATATTTTTGATTAAAATAAAGTTCATGAATTGTTTTAACTTAATGACTGCATGATTTTATTTAATAAGAATTGGTGCGTACAGGCGCAGTTTTACCACACCTCTGATCCTATCTGAGAACTTTTATGGCATAAGTGCGTATATTTAGTTTCCATTCAATAACATTACTTTGTAAAGTGTATGAAGCATCCTTGCTGGTGTTTCATTTATAATTTTGTTTTTTTTAAATGACTCAGCGATGCAACAGCGCACAGCAGTTTGACTACATATCGCAGCCATAAGACACAATAGCCGACACACTTAAACCGTATGTCAGTGTTCATAATTATGATAAATGTAGCAAAAGCTTGACAGAAATATTTTCTTCTTTGTCTCAATAAAGACAACCAGGAGCAGTCCAACTATCAATCTAATAACAAGCAGCTTGTCTGACCTGCATGGCGGCGATGTGAGCGACGGGAGGGGGAGGAGGGAAATGCAGCTGCTGGATCAGCAGCGTTCAGCTTCTATGCTCCACATGTCTGCAACAAACTCCCAGAAAGTCTCAGATCAGCTGAAACACTTTATTCACATCCAGGTTGAAGACCCACCTGTTCTCAGCTGCTCAGAGTCCAGAACTGGGTCTGTCCTGGAATCCAGATCTGGGTCTGTTCTGGAGTCCAGATCTGGGTCTGTTCTGGAGTCCAGGTCTGGGTCTGTTCTGGAGTCCAGATCTGGGTCTGTTCTGGAGTCCAGATCTGGGTCTGTCCTGGAGTCCAGATCTGGGTCTGTCCTGGAGTCCTGATCTGGGTCTGTCCTGGAGTCCTGATCTGGGTCTGTTCTGGAGTTCAAGTCTGGGTCTGTCCTGGAGTGTCTTTGTCATTTTAAATGCTGCTTTCATTGGTTCTTCTACTTTTCATGCTTCTTCTTTCTGCTCTGATGATTCTCATGTTTTATGTAAAGCTGTTTTAAATGTTGTGTACATGACGTGATAAACTGGCCTTTCCTGTTATTGGCAGGTGTGTATGATTGACAGGTGCTCTGTGATTGGCATGTGTGTATAGGCGGATTTCTACCAGGTCCGTGTGCGTTGCATTACAGCTGCGGTACGACTTCCGCAAGTCGCGTCCGTTATAGTCAGCGGCGATAAGCAGCATCACAGTGTCATCATCAGAATAAAGGGTCTCTATGGTGATGCAGTCATGTAGATGCAACCTTGTGTCTGCAAGGTGGATGAAATCCGCACAGCCCGAGACCCGGGCCCCCAGCAGCCAGCCAGAGGCCTGGACCAGGGGCCCTAGTGGCTCCCAGAGACCCCAGACCCGGGCCCCCAGCAGCCACCCAGAGACCCCAGACCCGGGCCCCCAGCAGCCACCCAGAGGCCTGGACCAGGGGCCCTAGTGGCTCCCAGAGACCCCAGACCCGGGCCCCCAGCAGCCACCCAGAGACCCCAGACCCGGGCCCCCAGCAGCCACCCAGAGGCCTGGACCAGGGGCCCTAGTGGCTCCCAGAGACCCCAGACCCGGGCCCCCAGCAGCCATCCTGAGACCCCAGACCCGGGCCCCCAGCAGACACCTAGAGGCCCCAGACCCGGGCCCCCAGCAGCCACCTAGAGGCCTGGACCAGGGGCCCTAGTGGCTCCCAGAGACCCCAGACCCGGGCCCCCAGCAGCCACCCAGAGACCCCAGACCCGGGCCCCCAGCAGCCAGCCAGAGGCCTGGACCAGGGGCCCTAGTGGCTCCCAGAGACCCCAGACCCGGGCCCCCAGCAGCCACCCAGAGACGCTGAAAACTGCCGACAATTGTCAGAAATTGACATGTAACTTTTTGGATGTTTAACTCTCGGGGAGGGGGGGACATGTAAATGAAAATGCTGTGAGCTATTCAAATGTAAATCAGGGTAACAGATGGAGTTTATCCAAAGTGATAAGATCTTGAGAAAATCTACTGCAGGTGTGCAGAAAGTTATGCCCCATACAGAAAAAACAGACAAATGCTTAAAAATAGTTAAACCATATCAATTTTTAATAAATAAAAAAAGGGAAAGAAATTTCATCCAGATAAAAAAATCTATTGTTTTCTTGGTGGTTTTGATCATTTTCTTATGTATTTATTTTCTTTTTAATTTCATCCTGTAATTTTGTTGGTGATTTTACTTGTGATCTGTGGTGTTTTTACTTTTTTATCCATGATTTTTCTACCATTGTAAAGCACTTTGGTTAGCTGAGGCTGTTGGAAATGTGTTAAGCCGACACATGACACATGCGTCCAAGATCCGTCCCAGGTGCGTCTCGCCGCGCCGCTCCTGTCTCTGGCGCAGCACGCTCCCAGAACGCGTCAAGCTCTGCAGTGCAGACCGGACCAGACGGGGAACCAGACACGGGAACAGAGGAAAGCATCCGGTAAAATTAAGACAAAAAAGCCTCCCGGAGACTTGTGATGGCAGAAACTACAGTAACAATACCAGTGACTCCAGCTTAGAAGTCAAGTATGGACTGTGCGACCTGCACATCCACGACCTCGCGCCTGCATTCCTGCTGTGTGTGTTTTTTTCATTTTGATAAATACATTAATCACATTTAATTTTCGTCTCTCTGTCTAGGTCACATAAAACATCTAAATAAAAAAATACCATCACAGTGGATTTACATGTAGGAAATAGACTGATCAAGATCTCCAACTTTGATGTGTGATTTGAAAAAAATTTGTTAGCTCAAACAGATTGAAGGAACTGTGAGATTACACTCAGGATTTTAACTCTTCCTGCAACGGCGGCATCGGGTAATAGGGCTTTGACTTTTGCTCAGAAATCCAATTCAAAGTTCGTTTGCTTTTTCATAACGAAGTTCGAATATATTCGAACATTTATTAATAATAATTGAACCATCAAACTCTGTCCCGAACTATACACACTAGGGAACCCTAAAGCTATCAACCACATGGGGAAACCCTTGGCTAACTGGGTTCAGACAAGCATCATGATTGGCAAACAGATAATCATGAGGAAATGGAAAGATGTTATGGGCCCATTTTTCCAGGAATGGATCTCGGAGCTGGGCAAGGCAGCAGCATTTGAGAAAATTTCATACAGTGTAATGAATGAGGTAGAGAAGTATAATGATAAATGGGGAAAGTTTCTGCAGTTTCACTCGTAACATAAGACTCGATCTACTCATTCCCATCTTCTTTCATCCTGTTTATTATTCTGACAACCCTCCCCACTCTAACACTGTTAACCCATATTATATTAACCTGTGTTAACTCTTATTCTACTGAATATGTGTATTTGTTATGTATATGTGCTTGCACTGTTTGTCTCTAAATATGTATATACTTTTTCCTTGTGGGGGATCTGCAATGTGTATGAGGCCATAAAGAGGTAGGATGATGTGGCAATGGCGCCTTACAACTGAGCATTTAGACATAATGCATGTGACAGCGGTACATTGGTGGACATTGGCTGTTTCTTTTAAGCTGAAGTTTCTATTTCAGCCAGACTTACATTGCCTTGAACTCCTTGTCTTATTTTGTTGTTTGTTGAGTTTCTGGTATATCACTGTGACCACTTTTTTTTTTTAAAGTTGTTTATGCTTTGTTTTTGTTTTTTTGTATTGTTAAACAAAACTATAATAAAACTTAAGTCATAAAAAATAATAATTGAACTATTAAATTTGCATTGGCATCAACTTAGAGTTTTACATGTTGTGGCCACCAGAGGGCAGCGTAGCTCTATCAATGTCAATGTACTACGTGCACAAAAGGCTTTTGAAAGTATTTAGGTGAGTTAAAATTGTTGTTAATGAGCAAACAAGATCATTCAGTGTAATAGTGCAGATGTAATGAGCAGAATATAACAGAAGATGCTGTTACGACACAGTAAATGCTCTGTCGGTCGCAATTCTCAACTTCACCAGATGGGAGATCCCCGATGATCACTTCCAGTTCAGAACTGTCACATTACATCCAGACAAAACGGCATTTTACACGTTGTTTTTTTTTTTAGACCTGCCGCACATCATCATGGATGATGTCCATCGGATTTATCAGAAACACACAGCGATGTCTGCCACCAAGCGGGTGAAGCGATTTAAGCTGTATTACCAACTTGTTTCGCTAACAGTGGTAGCTCGGTGACAGCATCATCAGAAGATAGTGACACAAATAAATTAATGTGTTTGTCTGATTATGACACCGTGTTGTAAGAACGAATATTACGCTCACATTTTTAACACAGAAATCTATTTGTACTGTTCTTTGAGATAAATCAATGCTATTATATTATTTTCTTAGGTTAGCACTAGCTGGATTTGCTAATACGCCACAAGGCTGCTACTTATGTTTCTCATTTTCCGACGACACGAGCACGAACTGCTTCTCCAGTTTCCATCTTCTCTGGTCCAGCTGTACGTTCCCAAACACAGTCTTCTCTCACCAAGAGAATAGTTGTAATAATGAAATAAAAGCAGAACAGCACCGGCTTTCAGCTCCTTCCTCCTCCTTCACTCGGCTCTCTGACGTCCCGGAGCTCAGACACGATGTAACCTGATGTTCACAATCCATCTTCGTAGTTGATCATCCGAGAGAAATGCGTGGAAACTGATTGTAGGATTCTATTATTTAGCTGACGAGGTCGTCTCTTCACGCCGCTGAAACTTGTAAGATGCTTTATGTCATCATACTGCTGTTATATCAGCCTGCTCAGTGCTGGATGCTCTTACTTTCTTATCCGGAAGTTCTCTAGAAAACATTGCACATTAACCCTGTTGATAACGTTTACATTCTAACACGTTGATAAAAAGTAATACCCAGAACAGGTTTGAATATAAATATTAGTTCGAACTTAGTTTATTTTTTAATGTACGAATTATATTCGAATAACGAAGTTCGGAGTCAAAGCCCTATCGGGTAAGCAAAGCTTTTTAAAGTTGAGACAAACCTAATTAAAAATTATTAGCGCATCTAACGGACCGTGCAGGTTTGCACTATTATTCGTTAGAAATGTAATAAGCCTACATTCAAACTGGATTAAAGACTTATTCCTGAGTTTGCAGCAAAGAAAGAAAGAAAGTGGTTGTATGATCAATTATTGGGATAGGTTATGCATGGTAAGTTAATTGTTAAAAATGTAAAGATGAGGGGCGGTGATTAGCTCAGTTGGTTGAGCAGCCCCCCCATGAACAGAGGCTACAGCTCCTCAGCGCAGTCGGCCCCGGTCCGATTCCCGATCCAGGTCCCTTTGCTGCATGTCACTCCCCACTCTCTCTGCCCCCTTCCTGTCGCCCTACACTGTCGTATAAAGGCCACTAGAGCCCAAAAAATCCTCTAAAAATAGAAAATAAAAAAAAATAAATAAAGATGTGTTTGGCTGTAGCCTACAATAAATGAGCATATATTATGAATGAAACGCATCTGCTGGTTTAAGTTGGACAATGAAGGGAAAAGTGACTGTATGTGGGACATTTATTGCGCGCGCACACCACTGGACATTGATCCAGCCCTCCTGATCATTATCATGTGATCCTGCAAATGTGATTTATCAGATTTATCTGGTGGTAGTACAGACTGCAGTCGCAGGCGCGCCGTGTCTGACACGGTCGCGGTGGGAGCTGCTGCTCTGTAGAGGTCGGAACTACAGCGCACCGCAGACGTAATGCACCGCACACGGACCCGGTGGAAATCCGCCTTAAGATTGACAGGTGTTCTGTGAATGGCAGGTGTGTATGATTGACAGGTATTTGTCATGTCCTTCACAGATAGAAGCAGCCAGGACTTCCTCTCAGTCTGATGACCTGTACCTGGATGATGTTGGCTCCGGAGGTTACTACCCTGAAGACGATGATGATTTTAACTCGGGCTCTGGCTCAGGTGTGCATGCGCAGACACACACACACACACACTACGTTTAAAGAGACGATGTGTGTACCAGCAGACAGGTGTGCTGAGGTGTTCAGCTACTGTTCTGATGATCAGAACATCTCTCCTTCCAGCAGAAGAAAACTGTAGCTCTGAAAGTTCTGTTGCAGATTCACGTGATGAAGCTTTTTTCTGACTGGCTTTGGTTCTGATGAATCGCTCTGGCTACATTCTTCTCCAAGGTGGAGGTGAGAAGGTGGCGGAGGAGATGGTGACTGACAGTCGGGTTTATGCCGAGCCCAATGCAGCACAGCCCACCCAGGACTCCACCGAAGCCTTCACCCCGAGGATGGACACGGCCACAGTCAGAGAGGAGGCCAGAGACAGGAGGCCAATCAGTACCGAGGTACCAGCTGATCCGTAATGGCCCTAAATCCATCAAGACTCCACCATGACTCTGTCAAAGCTCCCAAACCATCCCATAACGACCATGTCATGACTCCTTGTTGCTGTGACGGAGTCGAACACCTGTCAACAAAAACAACACTGAAAAAAGACGTTTGTGGCTAAATAATTCTTCACTAGCTATAAAAGTCACACCAAGTTTGTTTCACAACGTTTGACAGACATCTTTCTTTCTATCCTTGCCTCCCTTGTTCTTTCTACCAATCCACTTCCACCCCCCCACCACCACGCCGCGAGAAACAGCTACCAATAGATGCGTCACTCAGCTCGCTGCACGCTACTTTCAGCTGGCACACATTGCCGCTGTATTCAATTTACTGATCGTGTCTTTGATCAATCTCGTCACGGCGTGTCACCGACCAGTTTTTACACAAACTTTGCTCTAACTTCCGCCGCCTAAAATGCTTTGATTACAGATGCTAAACACATGTTAGCAGTCAATGCTAGAATGTCACTTCCTGTAAGTGCAGCGTTCTGTTCAGGTCAGCATTTAGCGACATTAGTGTGCACTGCAGACCAAGTACACAGTGCGCACTACGCACTGAATTCCAGTGCACTCGGGCAAGTCTGCGGTTTGAGACGTGGCTCCAGTCTGTATGCAAGGTGCTAATCATCCTTTCCCTCCTCTTCATCCAGGCACCAGTTCCAGTCACAGAGGACCTGCAGAGTAACCAGATGATCAGTACAACTAGTTCTCCTCAGGAGCCCATTGAGGTCCGCACTGAAAACCTCTTCCAGAGGACGGAGGTGTTGGCAGGTGCGTGAATCATCCTGTCAGGCAGGACCACAAATCCTCAGCTGCAGTAGATATTTATCACGAGTGAATCCTGACCAGAACCCAGCGAATCCCTGCTAGAACCAAGTGTATCTCTGCTCCAACTGTGCGAATCCCTGCTCGAACCGAGTGAATCTCTGCTAGAACTGTGCGAATCCCTGCTAGAACCGAGTGAATCTCTGCTAGAACTGTGCGAATCCCTGCTCGAACCGAGTGAATCTCTGCTAGAACTGTGCGAATCCCTGCTCGAACCGAGTGAATCTCTGCTAGAACTGTGCGAATCCCTGCTCGAACCGAGTGAATCTTTGCTAGAACCGTGCGAATCCCTGCTCGAACCGAGTGAATCTCTGCTAGAACTGTGCGAATCCCTGCTAGAACCGAGTGAATCTCTGCTAGAACTGTGCGAATCCCTGCTCGAACCGAGTGAATCTTTGCTAGAACCGTGCGAATCCCTGCTCGAACCGAGTGAATCTTTGCTAGAACTGTGCGAATCCCTGCTCGAACCGAGTGAATCTCTGCTAGAACTGTGCGAATCCCTGCTAGAACCGAGTGAATCTCTGCTAGAACTGTGCGAATCCCTGCTCGAACCGAGTGAATCTTTGCTAGAACCGTGCGAATCCCTGCTCGAACCGAGTGAATCTTTGCTAGAACCGTGCGAATCCCTGCTAGAACCGAGTGAATCTTTGCTAGAACCGTGCGAATCCCTGCTAGAACCGAGTGAATCTCTGCTAGAACCAAGCGAATCCCTGCTAGAACCAAGTGAATCTCTGCTAGAACCATGCGAATCCCTGCTAGAACCGAGCGAATCTCTGCTAGAACCAAGTGAATCTTTGCTAGAACCGTGCGAATCCCTGCTCGAACCGAGTGAATCTTTGCTAGAACCGTGCGAATCCCTGCTAGAACCGAGTGAATCTCTGCTAGAACCGAGCGAATCTCTGCTAGAACAGTGCGAATCCCTGCTAGAACCGAGTGAATCTCTGCTAGAACCGAGTGAATCTCTGCTAGAACCATGCGAATCCCTGCTAGAACCGAGCGAATCTCTACTAGAACAGTGCGAATCCCTGCTGTTACTGATCTGTGACGTTCTCTCTCTGTCTTAGCTGTTATTGCAGGTGGCGTGATCGGCGTTCTGTTTGCCATCTTCCTCATCCTCCTGCTGGTCTACCGCATGAGGAAGAAGGACGAAGGCAGCTACGACCTGGGGGAGAGGAAGCCCTCTGGCGCTGCCTACCAGAAGGCCCCAACCAAGGAGTTTTATGCATGAAGTCATCCCCAACCATAAGCAGATGCTGGCTCAGGGAGACGGCGTTCTCAGAGAACCTTTTCCTTCCTCAGTTCTTCCAGCAGACTGAGAACGGTTGGGTTCCTCCGAGGCTGCTTCAGTCTCTGAGTCTACCTCCCACCATGACTGTAGACAAACTGTCAGCTCTTCATCATCCAGCCCGGTTGGTTGTTGTTTGTTCTGCAGCTGCTGGTTCTTCATCCTCTGTTAAAGAGTGAAGCTGGATTTAAACTCGCGTACCGGACGCAGAGGCTGTGTGATACGCAGACCACGCGCGAGTTTGAATCCAGCTGAACTCTGCAAACCATCAGACCCAGAAATCAGGACTAGAGTTTCACCAGTGTTTCCCCTGGAGGTCATGGTGTTCTCCCTCCTCTTCTTCTCTGAGGTTTCACTGTCGCTAAGCGAAAGCTGGACATCCGCGCAGTGACATCACAAGTCTCACGACATGGATTTGTGTTTGCTGTCTCACTTTCAGCCTCTCGGCTGCACAGGAAGATGATGATGGGATGTAAGGTCTGCCCAGATGCAGCTCCTCATCCTCACATACCTCTCCTCTTCTGCCCACCCCCACATTCAACTGACACCCAAAGACTTAGTGTTTCTGCATCCCTCCCCAGTCACGGCCACATCCTGACCTTTTCTCCACTAGAGACCAGAACTTTGGACCCAGTTCTTACTTGTGTATAAACAGATATATAAATATATATAAATGTATATTCACCGATGTTTGAAACCTTCAAAGTGCCTACTTCTGGACATTTTCCTGCTCGGTGAGCATGTGCAGGTTCTAGTGAGTGGAACCTTAGCTCTTTTTTAGTCTTACTAAACTGACAGTATTGGACCTGTAAGTCGTAACAACACTACTGAATAAACATTGTAGCCTAACATCCACTTGAGTTGGCTTTTTATTCCTAACATTTACCCCTGAGCCAAAAACTGATCCACATCAGTACACCAGGATTCTAATCAGAGATCGTTTTTAGGGGGGGCCAGGGGTCATTAAAGAATAACATTTGTTTCTTTCAACCTGGATCTTATTTCTAGGATTGAATACTTGGATTTAGTCACCAGTCAAATTTTCCGTATGTGTACGTGTTTTTGACCATTTAGATGAGTCATTGTTGGAGCCGTTCTGAATATTTGTTTATTCTTTGTGAATATGTGTGTTTGTGTTCCTGCTCCTCCACCCAGGAAATGGGATAAGAGGCGTGAGACACAGGTGAGGAGAGACCCTGATGGATGAGGGGAGAGCCGTACTGTTTCAGACTGCCCTCTTTTTGTTATTTTTTCGTAATTGTAAGCCATGAACACTGTACGAGGTATTAGAATAAATAAATGAAACTGATAACACAGTAAAGCCAAGTTTTTTCAGAATCTCATCAAGACCGCAGGCCTCCCCTGATGGGCGGCGGCCCATGAAAACGCCACCACAGTCATAGATCCACGTATAATGGAGGTGAAGGGGGCAGAATGAAGGGGCCTCTGTATAAGACATGAGGCACATTCGGACAAAGAGGTTCTAAGAACGCAGTTCCTGTAACTACGTGTCCTGACTTTAGTCACCAGAACCACCTTCCCCATCAGTCTGCGTTGGCACATGAGGGAGGACCTTGATAGGAACCATTTTTGACACAATCGTCTGAGACGGAGACACATTTATGCCCCAGATCATCTGTTACAAAACTGAGGTTTGTCGTCTCTTTTATTCAAAGCTATTATAAAGCTAGCTTACCAGCTTTCCATCATCACGCTCATATCTATCATGCAACAGAACAGCCCCCCCATTGGAAAGCTGCTTGCTAACGTCTTGTTTACCTTTCGTTGAAGTGCACCTGGACACTTTAGTGGTCACAACAGAGGACACACCCTGGACCTGGTCATAACCTATGACCTGTCCACTAGTGTGTCCTCTGTTGTTGACCTGGCTGTGTCAGACCACTACGGTGTATTTTTTAACGTCGCCAGTTTTAACCAGCAGGAGGCCCCGATGAGAACCGTGAGGAAACAATATTTTACTTTTGAAGTGGCGGAAAATTTTATTGTCATTTTCCAACAAACTCCTCCACAGTTTTTACCAGCATCATGTGATTTTATTGTTGATCATTTTAACAGCAAAGTGAAGTCTGCCATCCATGCTGCAGCTCCACTTAAAACCAAGTTGTTAAACATCAAAATTATACCTCCATGGAGAAATGAAAGAATTAAAGAAATTAAAAGACATTGCCGGAGAGCCGAAAGAAAATGGAGGAAAACTAAATTATCCATTCAGTAAGAAATTTTTCAGGAACTTTTAAAACATTTACAACAATTCAATAAAACAGGCAAGAACTTCCATTTCTCAAATCTCATCTCACAAGATAAAAATAATACTAAAGTCCTTTTTAAAACCATTGATTTTTTCATAAACACAGATTTTAACAAGTCCTCCAGCATCCGATGCTGCATGTGAGGACTTTGCCGGCCATTTCAGAAGTAAAATAGATGGTATTAGATCCAATCCTTTATCTCAACAAAATTATATTTTTAACAGATCTGAAGCATTATGTTTACCTGAGGAAACATGGGACAGTTTTGTCCTGGTTGATGAGATGCTTGGTGGAGTTTGCTCCCAGCTAAACCCAACAACCTGCCTTTTAAGCTGGCGGCACACTACACGATTATTTGCCCGATTTTACCCACGATTGTCAGTCGGGCGTAGTCGGCTCCAGTTGGGGCTGGTTGGGTTCAGTCGGGCGTAGTCGGCTCCAGTTGGGGCTAGTTGGGTTCAGTCGGGTGTAGTCTGCTCCAGTTGGGGCTAGTTGGGTTCAGTCGGGTGTAGTCGGCTCCAGTTGGGGCTAGTTGGGTTCAGTCGGGTGTAGTCGGCTCCAGTTGGGGCTGGTTGGGTTCAGTCGGGCGTAGTCTGCTCCAGTTGGGGCTAGTTGGGTTCAGTCGGGTGTAGTCGGCTCCAGTTGGGGCTAGTTGGGTTCAGGCTGCCTCGCCAATCGGCAGAAAAATCTTTTGGTGTGTCTGGGGAAGCGACTCAGATCTCCAAGTGTGTTACAAAAACTGACCCGACTCAGCCTCAGTCGTAGTCAATGAAACATCAGGCAACACTAGAGGCAACTACGCCCGACTGGGAGCTGTGCAGCAGAACTGCTGCAGCCGCATGTGCAAAGTGCTGAGTGGATTTCCTACTGAAACCCAGCATACGATCAAACCCTGACAATTTCATGTGCACAATAATTCTCAGCCCTTTTGATCCAAGGGCTGATCCGTGGTGTCTGATCTACACCACGGATCAGCCCTTGGATCAAAAGGGCTGATCCGTGGTGTAGCGCTGCTCGGACACAAGCCAGGGACTGATCACCCCTGGCTGGGTCGCCCAGGAGAGGGTGTCTGATGATTTAAGACCCGAAACATCCAATGACCCTGGGTTCAGCACTGACGATGTGTCCGAGCTGCACCATTGGGGTGTATGAACGAGTCAGATGCAATCTTTGCACATGCATGGATCTAAGTAGGTAAATTTCCTTTTACATCCCAGTAAACGTGGAATAGAGCGCACATGTTGGAGTACTACCTGCACTGGGGATTCTCCTCTCTGCACGATCAGAAAAAAAAATGACTATGGCAGTTAAGAAAAATAAAGAATTTAACTGAGAACGAACTTGAAACTGTTTATGGGTAAAAACATGTTCTACTCCGGCATTACACGCTAACAGGAGAGGTGGTGAGCTGAGAGTGACGCTGCTGTGGAGTCAGACTCTGATGGCTCCCACGGTTATTACATATCTGTGAAACATATTTGTTTATAGGCTCCAGCAGCCTCACAGCCCCATGTCACTTTAAATATTGTATCTATTAGCCGACACGATCTGTTATTGAAACAGCAGGTGCAGGAGCAGCCACGCGCCACAGCCTTGGGAATAAGTAATGCGCGGATTGATGCGCATATTTCAATAATCTTTCCTGTCCCGACCCACAGCTACTAAATCCACTCCGTGGGGATGCCATACTATTTTTTCCTGTAGGTGCACAGGGGTGCTGACCACATCATTGATGGAGCTGATAAACTTTTGATTTAATCAAATCAAATCAAATCAAACTTTATTTATAAAGCGCTTTTCCTGCCAAAGGCAACCCAAAGTGCTTTTCAAGAAAATAAAAACAAACACATTTTTAAAATAAAAACAGCCCTTCACACACCCAAGCACAAAACACAGCACACAAAACTATGCCACACCAACAGCCATGACGCACAAACGCTTGTGTTTAACACCCATTCAGGTCTGTGTTTACTTTCTCCAAAAAGTCTACGTAGAATCTAACCGCAGTACAACACTGTTGAAGAAAGAAGCAACAGCTGATGTCGGCACGCCGCCACAGCGCTGCGTTTTACGCACGGACACAGCGCTGCACGGACACAGTGCTGCGTTTTACACACGGACACAGCGCTGCGTTTTACGCACGGACGCTGCATTTTACGCACGGACACAGCGCTGCGTTTTACGCACGGACTCAGCGCTGCGTTCTACGCACGGACACAGCGCTGCGTTTTACATACGTTTACGCATTTTACGCGTTTTACGCGTTTTACGCACGGACTCAGCGCTGCGTTCTACGCACGGACACAGCGCTGCGTTTTACATACGGACACAGCGCTGCGTTTTACACACGGACACAGCGCTGCGTTTTACGCACGGACACAGCGCTGCACGGACACAGTGCTGCGTTTTACACATGGACACAGCGCTGCTTTTTACGCATGGACACAGCGCTGCGTTTTACGCATGGACACAGCGCTGCACGGACACAGCGCTGCGTTTTACACACGGACACAGCGCTGCGTTTTACGCACGGACACAACACTGGCAGCAGAATCAGGTAGATTTCTGTAACTGAGGCAGATAACACGGCAGCTTCCAGATCAACAAATGCTTTTTTAAATATCACACCGCAGGTTCCGCGGGACAGGGGTCAGCCCAGCATCACTACTGGGAATCCCTCCTGCGTCCCGCATGTTACAGGCTCTGGATTTCCCCTACATTCGCAGATGGGGAGGGGGGGGGGGGGGGGACAGGACAACAGATTACCACAACAAAATGGAGAAGAGAATCTGAAAGATGATTGTGCATCTTCTTCTTTTCTGTATAACGGCAGTTTGCACACGAGGAGTTGGTGATTTCCACCACCTCAGTCGGGTTGAACGATCTTGTAGTTTGGAATCCCGTGAAGGAGACGTTCGTTAAATGTATTACCTCCAATCTTGGATGATTCAATGGAATCTAGTCTGTTAGTATGAACATCCCAGTCTTTTCAAAATCGGCAACAACTGTGACAGTCGTGTAGTGTGCCGACAGCATTAGACCCCATTCAGACATTTTATGGTTTCTTTGAGTCCGACCTTTTAAATATTGTAAATTGCTCTCTTCAGACGGGTGTCTTCCCATCTGCCTGTAAAACAGCCGTGGAGGCCCCTTCTGAAGAAGAACAACTTAGACCCGAATGCTCTTGATAACTACAGACCAGTATCCAATTTACCGTTTTTAAATAAGATTATCGAAAAAATTGTTTTTATTCAATTACATGAGTTTTTAAATAAACAACATTTTAGAAAAGTATCAATCTGGTTTAAAGGCGAACCACAGTACTGAGACGGCCCTGTTAAAGACTGTTAATGATCTTAGATGTAACATGGACTCACAGAAACTTTCTGTTCTGGTTCTACTGGATCTCAGTGCCGCCTTTGACATAGTAGACCACCAGATTCTATTAAACAGACTCAGAAGTCTGGGGGGCCTTTCAGGTACTGTTTTAAAATGGTTTTACTCCTATCTCACAGATTGACAGTTTTTAGTAAGTATGGATACATGCTCCTCAGGAATCCATGAGATAAAATGTGGGGTTCCCCAAGGATCAATTTTAGGCCCAGTACTTTTTAACCTGTACATGTTACCACTTGGGGACTTCATTAGGAGACCCGGCATTGACTTCGACAGCTATGCTGATGACACCCAGCTTTCCATCACCGTGCCTCCTGATGACCTGGAGCCAGTTAACAGCTATGCTGATGACACCCAGCTTTCCATCACCGTGCCTCCTGGTGACCTGGAGCCAGTTAACACTCTTTTAAACTGGATTTTAGATATAAAGTCATGGATGGCAGAAAACGTCCACATATCAGAAATGTCACAAAGATTTTATCATCTTAAAATCATCACCAGAGTCGCCCATTTCTCTCTCTTGCAAGCACAGAGGTGCTGATGCTTTTATTTCCAGTAGAATAGATTACTGTAATGCCCTGCTCTCTGCTCTTCCTAAAAAATCTATTTCCAGCTTAGGCTAGGGACACACTGCATGCGGAAGCGCGCGGAAGTGCAGCGCACCGATTTTCTCGTCGACACCGCTCCTCTTTCTGTCCACATCGGATGCCCACAGTCGGCAGCAGTCCTGCTTCTCCGCTGTGCTTCTAGAGCTGATAATTCCACAGTGGCCACATCTCTTGTTCTCTTTTTCATACTATTTACAAGCAGAAAACCGACATTTCTGTGTGTAAATCTTTCCACTTGCATTTTCAATACATATGAAGACGTAATTGACATTTTATTGGATCTATTAAAAAGAAATTGGGTTTTAAAGCTTATCTGGGTGTTTTTACTTTGAAAATGGGTTTATTTTGATAGATTTGCCTCCTGTTCCTGCTTATTTTCCTGCCTGGCTTGACAAATTCGGCCGCGGCTCGCGCAGAAAATAGAACAGAAGCTGAAACAATCGCTCCACGGCACGCGCCGATTTTGACGCTGCACGCCACCGTGCACCACGCAGCGCCCGATGTGGCCGACAGCGTCTGTTAACAAGCGCGCCGAAATGAAACTGCTGCACTTCTGGGTTAACTGGTAACGGGTAACTGGGTTACAGTTACTGCAGAACTCAGCAGCACGAGTTCTGACGAGGACCAGAGGAGCACGTTACACCAGTTTAAAATCACTGCATCGGCTCCCAGTGCTTGTCAGGATCGACTTTAAGCTTTTTTTAGTGGTTTATAAATGTCTTCATGGTCTTGGGCCTTCTTATTTATCTGACCTGCTTTTAAATTATGAACCCTCGCGGACCCTAAGGTCCTCTGGTACCGGCCTTTTAATTGTGCCCAAAGGGAGAACTAAAACTCACCGCGAGGCCTCGTTCCACCGCTATGGTCCTGGTCTGTAGAACAGCCTGCCAGAGAACCTCAGGTAGACCCGGTTCCACCATCACGGTCATCGTCTGTGGAACAGCCTGCCAGAGAACCTCAGGTAGACCTGGTTCCACCATTACGGTCTTCGTCTGTGGACCACCCTGCCAGAGAACCTCAGGTAGACCCGGTTCCACCGCCACGGTCGTCATCTGCGGAACAGCCTGCCAGAGAACCTCAGGTAGACCCAGTTCCACCATCATGGTCCTCGTCTGTGGAACGGCCTGCCAGAGAACCTCAGGTAGACCCGGTTCCACCATTACGGTCGTCATCTGCGGAACAGCCTGCCAGAGAACCTCAGGTAGACCCGGTTCCACCATCACGGTCATCGTCTGTAGAACAGCCTGCCAGAGAACCTCAGGTAGACCCGGTTCCACCATTACGGTCGTTGTCTGTGGACCAGCCTGCCAGAGAACCTCAGGTAGACCCGGTTCCACCATCACGGTCGTCGTCTGTGGAACAGCTTGTCAGAGAACCTCAGGTAGACCCGGTTCCACCCTCACGGTCGTCGTCTGTGGAACAGCCTGCCAGAGAACCTCATGTAGACCCGGTTACACCATCACGGTCGTCGTCTGTGGAACAGCCTGCCAGAGAACCTCAGGTAGACCCGGTTCCACCGCCATGGTCGTTGTCTGTGGAACAGCTTGCCAGAGAACCTCAGGTAGACCCGGTTCCACCATCACGGTCGTCGTCTGTGGAACAGCCTGCCAGAGAACCTCAGGTAGACCTGGTTCCACCATCACGGTGCTCGTCTGTGGAACGGCCTGCCAGAGAACCTCAGGTGGACCCGGTTCCACCATCATGGTCCTGGTCTGTGGAACAGCCTGCCAGAGAACCTCAGGTAGACCCGGTTCCACCATCATGCTCCTAGTCTGTGGAACGGGCTGCCAGAGAACCTCAGGTAGACCCGGTTCCACCATCACGGTCATCGTCTGTGGAACAGCTTGCCAGAGAACCTCAGGTAGACCCGGTTCCACCATCACGGTCATCGTCTGCAAAACAGCCTGCCAGAGAACCTCATGTAGACCCGGTTTCACTGCCACGGTCGTCGTCTGCAAAACAGCCTGCCAGAGAACCTCAGGTAGACCCGGTTCCACCATCACGGTCCTCGTCTGTGGAACAGCCTGCCAGAGAACCTCAGGTAGACCCGGTTCCACCATCACGGTCATCGTCTGTGGACCAGCCTGCCAGAGAACCTCAGGTAGACCCGGTTCCACCATTACGGTCGTCGTCTGTGGAACGGCCTGCCAGAGAACCTCAGGTAGACCCGGTTCCACCATCATGCTCCTAGTCTGTGGAACGGGCTGCCAGAGAACCTCAGGTAGACCCGGTTCCACCATCACGGTCATCGTCTGTGGAACAGCTTGCCAGAGAACCTCAGGTAGACCCGGTTCCACCATCACGGTCATCGTCTGCAAAACAGCCTGCCAGAGAACCTCATGTAGACCCGGTTTCACTGCCACGGTCGTCGTCTGCAAAACAGCCTGCCAGAGAACCTCAGGTAGACCCGGTTCCACCATCACGGTCCTCGTCTGTGGAACAGCCTGCCAGAGAACCTCAGGTAGACCCGGTTCCACCATCACGGTCATCGTCTGTGGACCAGCCTGCCAGAGAACCTCAGGTAGACCCGGTTCCACCATTACGGTCGTCGTCTGTGGAACGGCCTGCCAGAGAACCTCAGTGCTCCAGACCTTTTTAACTTGGCTTTTAATTGATTTTTATCTCATTTTTATTTGATCCTTTTCTTAAATTTGTTTTTGTGATATTAAAATTTATGTTATATGGATTTTATTTGTATTAATTCCTTTTATGTGTATTTTATTATCTCTCTTTTATTTATTTTTTTTATTTTGGTTTAACCCTGAACACTTTTAACCCCCCCCCCCCCCCCCTTCACTCCGGGAGCTTTGCCTGCTCAGTCTGGGGGGGGGGTAACAGCTGTGGTGGATGACCTTTTCTTGGTGTCTGGGGTCCTTGCGGCTGTGGTGTGGACCCTGGCCTCTCCTTATCTGGGGGGGTCCCTGTGGCTGTGGTGTGGACCCTGGCCTGTCCTGATCTGGGGGGGTCCCTGCGGCTGTGGTGTGGACCCTGGCCTGTCCTTATCTGGGGGGGTCCCTGCAGCTGTGGTGTGGACCCTGGCCTGTCCTTATCTGGGGGTCCCTGCAGCTGTGGTGTGGACCCTGGCCTGTCCTGATCTGGGGGGTCCCTGCAGCTGTGGTGTGGACCCTGGCCTGTCCTTATCTGGGGGTCCCTGCAGCTGTGGTGTGGACCCTGGCCTGTCCTTATCTGGGGGTCCCTGCAGCTGTGGTGTGGACCCTGGCCTGTCCTGATCTGGGGGGGTCCCTGCGGCTGTGGTGTGGACCCTGGCCTGTCCTGATCTGGGGGGTCCCTGCGGCTGTGGTGTGGACTCTGGCCTGTCCTGCGGTCCCTGCAGCTGTGGTGTGGACCCTGGCCTGTCATGATCAGGGGGGCCCTGCAGCTGTGGTGTGGACCCTGGCCTGTCCTGATCTGGGGGGGTCCCTGCGGCTGTGGTGTGGACCCTGGCCTGTCCTGATCTGGGGGGGTCCCTGCGGCTGTGGTGTGGACTCTGGCCTGTCCTGATCTGGGTGGGTCCCTGCTGCTGTGGTGTGGACCCTGGCCTGCCCTGATCTGGGGGGTCCCTGCGGCTGTGATGTGGACCCTGGCCTGTCCTGATCTGGGGGAGGTCCCTGCGGCTGTGGTGTGGACTCTGGCCTGTCCTGATCTGGGGGGGTCCCTGCAGCTGTGGTGTGGACCCTGGCCTGTCCTGATCTGGGTGGGTCCCTGCTGCTGTGGTGTGGACCCTGGCCTGCCCTGATCTGGGGGGTCCCTGCGGCTGTGATGTGGACCCTGGCCTGTCCTGATCTGGGGGAGGTCCCTGCGGCTGTGGTGTGGACTCTGGCCTGTCCTGATCTGGGGGGGTCCCTGCAGCTGTGGTGTGGACCCTGGCCGGTCATGATCAGGGGGGCCCTGCAGCTGGGCCCTATGTGGGTAGGGGGGGCTGGCTCCTGCTGTCATGCCAGACGGTTTTTTACTGTTAGTGTTTTTATACCTGTTCACTTCAGAGAAAGAAGGTGGGGGTTTGTAGTCAGGTGTTGAATTGGGAGGGGGGTTGGGTGTGTGCACGTGTGTGTTTTGTGTTATATCCTTGGATGTGTGAAGGCTTGTTTTTCAACCTGCATTTGTTTTTATTATGTTGAGCACTTTGTGTTGCCTTTCAATGGCATGAAAAGTGCTTTATAAATAAAGCTTGATTTGATTTGATTTCAAACAATTCCAGCAGTTCCTTCCTGTGTGGGGTTTGCATGTTCTCCCATGTATGCATGGGTTCTCTCCGGGTACTCCGGCTTCCTCCCACCATCCAAAGACATGATGTTAGGTTAATTGATCACTCTAAATTGTCTCTAGATATGAATGTGAGTATGAATGGGTGTCTGTCTCTCTGTGTTGGTCCTGTGACAGACTGGTTACCTGTCCAGGTGTACCCCGCCCCTGTATGATAATAGCTGGGATAGACTCCAGCAACCCTGAACTGGATAAGCGGTACAGAAGATGACTGATGATGATGACTTGATTTGATTTGATTTAGTGGACTGACCGGAGTTCGTCTGGGAAAGCTGTCTGTTGTTCATAACTGTTAGCGACCGCTACTGCACGTCTTTTTTTTTTCTTTCTAACTTTATTGAAGTTCCACTACTGCACATCTTTTTTTTTTCTTTCTAACTTTATTGAAGTTCCACTACTGCACATCTTTTTTTTTCTTTCTAACTTTATTTAAGTTCCGCTACTGCACGTCTTTTTTTTTCTTTCTAACTTTATTGAAGTTCAGCTACTGCACGTCTTTTTTTTTCTTTCTAACTTTATTGAAGTTCAGCTACTGCTGTCTTTTTTTTTCTTTCTAACTTTATTGAAGTTCAGCTACTGCACGTCTTTTTTTTCTTTCTAACTTTATTGAAGTTCAGCTATGGCACGTCTTTTTTTTTTTTCTAACTTTATTGAAGTTCAGCTACTGCACGTCTTTTTTTTTCTTTCTAACTTTATTGAAGTTCAGCTACTGCTGTCTTTTTTTTTTCTTTCTAACTTTATTGAAGTTCAGCTATGGCACGTCTTTTTTTTTCTTTCTAACTTTATTGAAGTTCAGCTATGGCACGTCTTTTTTTTTCTTTCTAACTTTATTGAAGTTCAGCTACTGCACGTCTTTTTTTTTTCTTTCTAACTTTATTGAAGTTCAGCTATGGCACGTCTTTTTTTTCTTTCTAACTTTATTGAAGTTCAGCTATGGCACGTCTTTTTCTTTCTTTTTCTTTCTAACTTTATTGAAGTTCAGCTACTGCATTTTTTTTTCTTTTTTGAAGTCAGCTATGGCTTTTTTTCTTTCTAACTTTATTGAAGTTCAGCTATGGCACGTCTTTTATCTTTCTTTCTAACTTTATTGAAGTTCAGCTATGGCACGTCTTTTTTCTTTCTTTCTAACTTTATTGAAGTTCAGCTACTGCACGTCTTTTTTTTCTTTCTAACTTTATTGAAGTTCAGCTACTGCACGTTTTTTTTTCTTTCTAACTTTATTGAAGTTCAGCTACTGCACGTCTTTTTTTTCTTTCTAACTTTATTGAAGTTCAGCTATGGCACGTCTTTTTTTTTTCTTTCTAACTTTATTGAAGTTCAGCTATGGCACGTCTTTTTTTTCTTTCTAACTTTATTGAAGTTCAGCTACTGCACGTCTTTTTTTCTTTCTAACTTTATTGAAGTTCAGCTATGGCACGTCTTTTTTTTTCTTTCTAACTTTATTGAAGTTCAGCTACTGCACGTCTTTTTTTTTTCTTTCTAACTTTATTGAAGTTCAGCTACTGCACGTCTTTTTTTTCTTTTTCTAACTTTATTGAAGTTCAGCTACTGCACGTCTTTTTTTTTCTTTCTAACTTTATTGAAGTTCAGCTATGGCACGTCTTTTTTTTTCTTTCTAACTTTATTGAAGTTCAGCTACTGCACATCTTTTTTTTTTCTTTCTAACTTTATTGAAGTTCAGCTACTGCAGGTCTTTTTTTTTTCTTTCTAACTTTATTGAAGTTCAGCTATGGCACGTCTTTTTTTTTCTTTCTAACTTTATTGAAGTTCAGCTATGGCACGTCTTTTTTTTCTTTCTAACTTTATTGAAGTTCAGCTACTGCACGTCTTTTTTTTTTCTTTCTAACTTTATTGAAGTTCAGCTATGGCACGTCTTTTTTTTTCTTTCTAACTTTATTGAAGTTCAGCTATGGCACGTCTTTTATCCTTCTTTCTAACTTTATTGAAGTTCAGCTATGGCACTTCTTTTTTTTTCTTTCTAACTTTATTGAAGTTCAGCTACTGCAGGTCTTTTTTTTTTTCTTTCTAACTTTATTGAAGTTCAGCTATGGCACGTCTTTTTTTTCTTTCTAACTTTATTGAAGTTCAGCTATGGCACGTCTTTTTTTTTTCTTTCTAACTTTATTGAAGTTCAGCTATGGCACGTCTTTTTTTTTCTTTCTAACTTTATTGAAGTTCAGCTATGGCACGTCTTTTTTTTTTCTTTCTAACTTTATTGAAGTTCAGCTATGGCACGTCTTTTTTTTTTCTTTCTAACTTTATTGAAGTTCAGCTACTGCACGTCTTTTTTTCTTTCTAACTTTATTGAAGTTCAGCTATGGCACGTCTTTTTTTTCTTTCTACCTTTAGTGAAGTTCAGCTACTGCACGTCTTTTATCTTTCTTTAAAACTTTATTGAAGTTCAGCTACTGCACGTCTTTTATCTTTCTTTCAAACTTTATTGAAGTTCAGCTATGGCACGTCTTTTTTTTCTTTCTACCTTTAGTGAAGTTCAGCTACTGCACATCTTTTATCTTTCTTTCTAACTTTATTGAAGTTCAGCTACTGCACGTCTTTTATCTTTCTTTCTAACTTTATTGAAGTTCAGCTATGGCACGTCTTTTATCTTTCTTTCTAACTTTATTGAAGTTCAGCTACTGCACGTCTTTTATCTTTCTTTCTAACTTTATTGAAGTTCAGCTACTGCACGTCTTTTATCTTTCTTTCTAACTTTATTGAAGTTCAGCTATGGCACGTCTTTTTTTTTCTTTTTATCTTTCTTTCTAACTTTATTGAAGTTCAGCTATGGCTAGGGATGGGTACCTTTCACATTTGAATCGATACGGTACCAACTTTCGATACCTGTGAATCGGTACCGGTACCAAACGGTACCAGTTTTCGGTACTTTTATGTGTGTTTATATGGCAATAACAGATTTATTTCTCATTCTCAACACAGAATTTTTTAATAATATATTAAAGCAAAATCCAGCTGTTTCTCTATGATGTCAGAGCGTCTGGTAACAGGGAAACTTAATGGCAAGGCAAGTTTTTTTTATACAGCACATTTCATGTAGCCTACAGGAAAATTCAAAGTGCTTTAGATAAACCAAGCATTGCAGCGGGGTGTAAAAGAGAAAATGATTAAGAACAAAAAAGTACAAGTATGATTTTAAAATGATAAACATTAAAAAATATTTAAGATTAAAAAGAGAGAGCATAGAGCCGTGCAGATTTGAACTTTAGAGTAAAATCTATGTGAATGCAGCTGAGAACAGGTGTTTCAGCTGATCTGAGACTTTCTGGGAGTTTGTTCCAGATGAAATAATAATAATGACAGAATAATTTAATGAGAAAAAAGACGGAATATTCTCCGACACTAAACTGATTTTGTGGCGTGTTTTGCGCAGGTCTGGAGGCTGTAATCCTGCTGCAGGGATCAGGTTACTAACTTGATGCTGACAGTTTCTGCCGTGCTGGTTAAACCAGACAAGCTGTTTCAGAGACGCAGACTCTTATTTATCAGATGGCAGTATGATGGCTGGTGCACTCGCGTGCTGAAACTCCGCTGTGATGAGGAATTTAATAAAGATGTGGGACGCGACAGAGGGAGGGAGGGAGGGAGAGACGTGACATGCGCGTTGCCCCAGAACTGGTTTACTGTCTTGGTTGATGGTAAACTCAGTAAATATTCACATCGTATTAAGTTCTTGAACGGCAGTTTGTGAACCTGCTGGTTATTATCTGCCCCCGATTACATCTGTTCAGCTGCCGAGGCGCTGACGGACTTCTCCCTCTTTTTTTCTGCGGGCTGCGGATGACGCGACAGGAACGGAGCTTTGAAAAGAATATTGTGTTTAATCAGCTGCTTCTTCAGATCAGACGTGTTCCAGCCGCTGGCATCACAAATAATGCAGCGAACTTGATGTTTTAGAGAAGTGAAGCAGGAAAGCTTCTGACTGAACATGCGGACGCTGCTGCTGATGTCATGCTGCGATGCAACGTTCACGTGCGGCACAGAAATAACAAACTCTTCCACTACCTCACATTAAAAAGGATGCATTTCGGTACCGAAACATGGTACCGTTTGATTTTACGTGAATCGGTACCCGGTAGTACCGACGGAGTTCGGTAGGTACCAATAAAAGTACCGATTTCGGTACCCATCCCTACTCCTGAGGCAGCTGACAGGTATCGGCAGGCCAAGCGGAGCGCGGCTCTGGCGGTCGCTGAGGCAAAAACTCGGACATGGGAGGAGTTCGGTGAGGCCATGGAGAACGACTTCTGGACGGCTTCGAGGCGTTTCTGGTCCACCATCCGGCGGCTCAGGAGGGGGAACCAGTGCACCGTCGACACTGTGTACAGTGAGGATGGGGGGCTGCTGACCTCGACTCGGGACGTCGTGGGCCGGTGGAGGGAATACTTCGAAGACCTCCTCAATCCCACCAACATGTCTTCCGAGGAGGAAGCAGAGTTTGGGGACTCAGGGGTGGACTCTCCTGTCACGGGGGCTGAGGTCGCCGAGGTAGTCAAAAAGCTCCTCGGTGGCCGGGCCCCTGGGGTGGATGAGATCTGCCCGGAGTTTCTTAAGGATCTGGATGCTGTGGGGCTTTCTTGGCTGACACGCCTCTGCAGCATCGCGTGGACATCGGGGGCAGTACCTCTGGACTGGCAGACTGGGGTGGTGGTCCCCCTCTTCAAAAAGGGGGACCGGAGGGTGTGTTCCAACTTCAGGGGGATCACACTTCTCAGCCTCCCTGGTAAAGTCTATTCAGGGGTACTGGAGAGGAGGGTCCGTCGGATAGTCGAACCTCGGATTGAGGAGGAGCAGTGTGGTTTTCGTCCTGGTCGTGGAACAGTGGACCAGCTCTACACCCTCTTCAGGATCCTGGAGGGGGCATGGGAGTTCGCCCAACAAGTCTACATGTGCTTTGTGGACTTGGAGAAGGCGTTCGATCGTGTCCCCCGGGTATTCCTGTGGGGGGTGCTCCAGGAGTACGGGGTGCCGGACTCCCTTGTTCGAGCTGTCCGGTCCCTGTACGACCGGTGCCAGAGCTTGGTCCGCATTTCCGGCTGTAGGTCGGATCCATTCCCGGTGAGAGTCGGACTCCGCCAAGGCTGCCCTTTATCGCCGATCCTGTTCATAACCTTTATGGACAGGATTTCTAGTCCAGCTGAGGTGTTGAGGGGATCCGGTTTGGTGGCCTCAGGATCGGGTCTCTGCTGTTTGCAGATGACGTGGTTCTGTTGGCGTCATCGGGCCGTGATCTCCGGCTCTCGCTGGGGCGATTTGCAGCCGAGTGTGACGCGGCCGGGATGAGAATCAGCACCTCCAAATCCGAGACCATGGTCCTCGCCCGGAAAAGGGTGGAATGTCCTCTCCGGGTCGGGAGTGAGGTCCTGCCCCAGGTGGAGGAGTTTAAGTATCTCGGGGTCTTGTTCACGAGTGAGGGAAAAATGGAGCGGGAGATGGACAGACGGATCGGTGCGGCGTCTGCAGTGATGCGGACGCTGCATCGGTCCGTCGTGGTGAAGAAGGAGCTGAGCCAGAAGGCGAAGCTCTCGATTTACCAGTCCATCTACGTTCCTACCCTCACCTATGGCCATGAGCTGTGGGTCATGACCGAAAGAACGAGATCGCGGGTACAAGCGGCCTCATAGGGTGAGGAGCTCGGTCATCCGGGAGGGACTCAAAGTAGAGCCGCTGCTCCTCCACATCCAGAGGAGCCAGATGAGGTGGCTCGGGCATCTGGTCAGGATAACTCCTGGACGCCTCCCTGGTGAGGTGTTCCAGGCACGTCCCACCGGGACCAGACCCCGGGGGAGACCCAGGACACCCTGGAGGGACTACGTCTCCTGGCTGGCCTGGGAACGCCTCGGGACCCCCCCGGATGAGCTGGTGGCTGTGGCCGGGAAGTCTGGGCTTCTCTGCTTAGGCAGCTGCCCCCGTGACCCGATCCCGGATAAGCGGAAGAAGACGAGACGACGACAAACTTACTGGATAAACAGCTTCATATGTTTTGTGTGATTGCATGTTTATTGCTGTGGCATATTTACCCTCCCAGTCTCATGGGATCTGTGCTCCAACATGCTCCGACATGGCTGGGGCCACTATTTTCATTTGTTCAAAGGAAGTGAAAATGTCAAATTTGAACAACGTTTGGCAGCTGGTGCTAAGTGGCCAGTACCAATACAAAAGCAGGTTTTTCACCTCAAGAGTCCACACTGCATGACAGGATGGACAAGAAATGTGGGGCAAGCGAGCGTTGTATTGTCCTGGGGAAAAATGTAAAAATCACATGTGAAGATGTACAGTTTGAAGACCCAGATGGGTCCTGAACAAAGTTTAATTAAAATAAAATGGGGTTTTATACACCGAGGTGACCTACAGTAACTAGGAGCAGGTGAAGCAAACGAGCAAATGAATCCAGGCCTTAATGAACAGTAAGTGAATAGAAAAGAACACAGTGGGAGATAACCAACGAAAAAAAGAGGAAACTGGAGAGCACTGAAAAAATTGATTCCAAAAAGACTGTAGAACTACTACCCCCCCCCCCCCCAAAAAAAAAAAAAAAAAAAAAAACAGATTCAAGACATACTGTACAAAGTAAAATCGTCTGACTTCTCTTTTTAAAATCTGAATCTTCAGTATTCAGGAAGGGGTTAAATGAGCTTTTTTTTAAAAGTTGGCAGTCAGTGTTATTTTGTACTGAACTGTAAAGAACTCTTACACACAAATAAGTTGAATTCAACATACCATTGATTGTCACAACTAAAGTGTGCTTCCCTAGCGTTGCTCTGGGTTCACAGGAGCAGTCACAGATTGACTTTGGTGTTGGTAGTGGCAGCAAACATGCTGCAATAGAGATTTAATGCAATGATTAGCTGTTTTAAAAAAAATTGGACAGATTTTATATTCATTTTGTGAAACAAAATAAGTGAAAATGATTTCTAACAAATCAAATTCAAAAATGAAAATTTAGAATGCAAACATTAATGGTGGATGCATCCAATCATTTTTTACAGTAAGCTATATGCACATACAGAAGAGCCTTTATTCACACGAGGAGTGAATTTGTTCTCAAATAGGCATGTTTTCAGAGTACCTCGGCCAATCAAATTGTTTCAAATAGCTTGGCCTGAAACAACTATTGTTGAAAATATTTTTTTTAAAGATTTTACCAAACAAAAAGGTATACATACTTTGTAGACAGAATTGTGGCTGACCCTTTTCATCTCTCATAACAGCAGTTGTAGGAGGAAACCATGGATCAGGGCCTCAGAGGAATTCTGTGTTCTGTGCAACACAATCTAGGCACCTAATTACAGCTGTCAAAGTTTCACATCTATGGCACTTGGGGGTGATTATTCTCTCTGATGAGAGTTTCGCCTCCAGCAGTATGGGTCTAGCAGTCTTCATTTGCACCTCTGTGGAAAGCTGTCTTTGTGCCCATGTAGAAATGGTTTTGGATGCCTCTGGTCCTTGAAGTGAAGACAGGGTGTCCCTTAACTCTTTCAGACGTGAATCTTTAAAAGTAAAAAGAGTGAAACACAATAATGCAGGGTACAGACACAATGGCATGGATAAGTTCTTCTAAAAGAACAATGGCATAAAAACAAACAGATTAAACAAACTCACCAAGGCTTTCAAAGTCTTCATCTTTGGTTTGAATGTTTTCCACAGGTAACAATCCACTTGATCCAGGCTGAGAACCTGTGGAGTCTTTAGTAGACTGACAACTTAGTCAAATAAGTGTGTGTGTGTGTATTGAAATAAAACTGCACTTAACCATAAAATGTTCTACAGAAAATCCGATCAAATACACCAGTAACTCAGTGGCCCTCATTTATCAAACGATCGTACGACCATTTCCACGCAAGACTCAGCATTTATCAATTTGAACTTGATCGTAGGATACGATCAAATCTCACGACAGCTCTGAGTTCATGTACGCAAGTTTGAGTCAGTGAGGGTTTGCAGCGCAGCAAAACATGGAAATATTTATTAACCAAACCGCAAACTGTCATTTAAACATAAGTATTCACATATCAGCACTAAGAATGAACCTATTTGCAAAGAAAAAGGAAAAAGGGAATGTAGAATGTATTCCCAAAATTACAAAAATAGCTGTGACTGAATTTAATTCCTCCATTTATCTCAACAAATTATTAAAATCATGAACATATAGTTCTAGGAGACAAGTGCTTTGCACTCTTCCTGCATCTCCTCCCCCCGCTGGTAAAACTGCCACATAGGAGCGGAGGTAGGCATCAGTACGCAGACGCGCAGGTGCAGGTGGAGGCTGCTTCGGCTGCAGGAAGACATGGGTGTCGGACGGTCCGACTCGGACCCGGCTGGATGAAACGCTGCTTTAGACTCTGAGAAAATCTACATCACTCCTGTCCTGTGCAGTGCTGCACATCGCTCGGACCGCTGGAGAGTTTTGATGCGCAGTCAGAGAAGAAGATGCGGCGGGAGCCGCCCTGCAGCCCCCACTGGGCTATATGGAGGAGACCGGAGCTGATCTATTTCTAATAAGTAATCAATACTTTAAAGTTGTAGAAGTACTCAGTCAGTAGACCGTCTGTTAGCTTTGCTAATGCAAGTTATATTTATTCTGTCCCTGTCTGGGTCAGGCTCGGATCTGACCGGCATCCACCTGATAGAGCGCAGCGGTTGGACTCATGACTGGGGGGGGGGTGCCAGTGAAACATCTTTGACCCATTGGATAAAGAATTGGGACGTTGCCATCGGATGTGGGCTATTATTAAATTTCATAACTAATAAAACGAATAAACCATATAAATTGGGCCTAGATTGAGACTTTTATTAATATCTCAGCCGGAGTCGTTCACACGGGTGAGGCTGACTGATCCTCTTCCGTGCAGCGTTTTTGTGCACGTCTCTGACTCCATTTTTAAGCTGCCAAACACCTCTTTAATCTTTCCCACCTCACAAATGAGGAATTCTGTCTTGATCCCCCCAAAAGTTTCTTTCCTGGCAGAATCTCTTCTCTCCACGGTTCAACCTCGCTGGGTGAAGCCTCATCATTATGCATGTTTAAGGGCGTAACCGTGGGCTTGACATTTAAATGACGATGGATTTCAGCTGTGGAATTTATCAAGACTCTTTTGTTCGTACGACAAGATTGGACCGATACGAATGTTTTAATAAATCACACATGGGTCCAATCGTACGACCATTTTTACGATCAGATGTGCGACTCTTCTTCCGGCTGTCAGCGAGTGCAGACGTGCTTTCCTCTGCTCTGCTCCCTCCCTCCGTTTCCCCTGCAGTCTTTGTCCTGTCACTCCTCTGAGCCTCTCTCTGCATTTATCTCCTAAATCCTAAAACTTCAGCAATGGATCTGGACTGATATTATTTTTTTTTAAATATTTTTTTTACCCAGAGACAAGCTGCAGGGGGCGGCATCTTGTCCGGACGGGACGGTCCCAGCAGGTCACACTGAAGACCTGTACATGTTTGGATTTATGATAACTGGGTTCCTGCTGATTGGAGCTGTCGGGTTCCTGGTTCATCGGGAAATTCTGAAGCTGACGGCAGCTGTGGGCAGGCAGCCGTCCGAGCTGTTGCTCCGAGCTACCAACACTCAGACTCAAACTTTGTGCACGTTGACTCGCGTGGATGCCCTGTGGGGCAAACTGGGGACGATGTCTGACAGCATAAAGGATGTTGGGTTCCACCTGGAGCAGTTGGAGACTCGGATTGGGGGTAATTAACACAAATTTGGCTGATTTGGTCGCCTCTGAGACCTGCTGAAGACTTTACAGGCAGACGGAAACATGCCTCTGCCTGGACCCAAACTATCTCCTTATCTCAGCTGCTCCTTAACTCCCACATGTCCTTGGAGAAACTGCAGAAGTGAAGCTCGGCAACCCCCCCCCCCCCCCCCACCTGTCCCAATGTACATCTTTTACACTGTCTCTTTTTCTGTTACCCCTGCTGTAAAGCACTTTGTGTGTCCAATGGGTACTGTAAAGGGCTATATAAATAATCTTGATTTGATTTGAACTTGATTTCTACGATCGTTTGATGAGGGTCACTGTGTAGTTAAACAACAGTGCTGATAAAATTAAAGCCATCTTGGAGGAGGCACCACATAAACTAATTGGATGTCCATACCTGTTTCTGCTCTTGACGGAGGCGGAGGCTTTTTCCTCTGCTCCCCCCCTCCCTTATTTTCCCTGCTGCTGCTCTCCTTGTCTGGTCGTCTCTCTGACTCAACGCCTCCACCTCTCCTTCTTTTTTCCCACCCTTCTGGACAGACTGGGCTGGCAGGGTGTCCTCGCTTGGCTGTTTGGAGGGGACACACCTCCAGTCTGCCCACCATGTGTCTTTCATGTTGTGATTGCCTGAGTTCGTGCTTTTATGTATTGATGTGTCTTTTTTTGTCTCCAAGGTCTTCACCTGTGTACGTGGAGAGCTCGGAGACCTCCTTTTTTTACCACCTACCCACCTCTCCTCATGTTACCGTTTTCTCTCTGCAAAGGTGCCCAGCGAGGGGCTGCGTGACCACGGTCTGCCTGATCCTGTCTTATGTTTTTTGTTTGTGTATCTTGGATGGGTTGTACTGAAACCTGAAACATGAATTTCCCCTCGGGGATCAATAAAGTATCTTTGATTTGATTTGATATGGAATGCCATTTTATTCATAATTAAATAAATAAATAAATACCAAAATAAATAGGTGTTCCACAATATAAATATATATAAAATGCACAAAATAATTGTTTCCATATTTATTTATTTAGTCAGTTATATGTTTAGTTATATATTTATTTATTAAGTTATTTATTTATCTATTAGGTTAGTTATTCATTTATTTAGTGATATATTTATTTATTATGTTATTTATTTATTTATAAAGTTATTTATTTAGTCTTATACTGGATTCTCACTTCCTTTTATTATTTTATTCCTTCTTATTATGTATATGCGTTGAGGTTCTGAAAGGCACATATAAATGCAATGTACTGTTATTATTATCGTTATTTTTGTTATAATCATTATTATTATTGAGGGTTTGGGTGGTCGTGGTTAATATGAGGGAATGAAAAGGTGGCACGAGGAAAGGAATGGATACAAAGTAAGTCCAGTGTCTTTGAATAAAACTAATCCAAATTATGAAGAGGATTTGTGACATATTTGCCCGTGTGTTGGTGTAACCTACATGTGAGCTTCATATTTATCCGAGTAGAATAACTCGTGGCTGCAACACGTTTGTGTTGCTTTGCAGCAGCAGTCAGATATCAGCCTGTCCAGGTTGTGAACATCAGTTTATTGCAGAATGAAACACCGGCTGTTCAAAATAATCTTGTAACCTGTTAAAAACACCAAAATGGATTTATTGCTGGGAGCATCACATGGAAGTCCCGTCAGAAAACCGGAGCCTCCGTCAGTGAGAGGTGAAACCGATCAGGACCAGGTTCTGTCTGCGGTGGATGCAGGACTCCAGGACCAGAATCTGTTTCTTCCAGCCCGGTTGCTGCAGAGAGCCAAAGTGAAACGAGCCCAGAACCTCCACAGCAGTAAAGCAGGTTGTGGAAGAAGACCTGTCCTGTGTCCCTGCAGAGCTCCCGTCCCGTTGTGACATGCTAGGCGCTAACTACGTAACGACCAGTAATAGAAAAAAATCCATGAGGGACTTCATGATCTGAATGTTCAACCATGGACACATGATGCCCCTGAACTCCAGGACATCTCGTTTCTTTATCCTTTAGCTTTATCCAGATGCAAACGTAAACACGATTCACCGCGATCTGTTCCAGCCTTTTCACGACTTAGCTGCTACTTCCTGTGAGCACACAACACCGGCAGTTCCGCCCATCACTGTTGATAATGGCGCCGCCTTCCATCCACCAGTGTGACGTACAGACGCGTGGAGCCGTAGCCAGCCTGTCATAGGTCGTCAGCTCCACAACCCCGCCCCTAAATTTGAATATTAGGATGCGAAATAAAGAAACGCAAAAAGAAGCAGCACAAAGTCTTGGTGCAAAATAAAAGCCTCCCAAAATACATGTGAGCACAAAATAAAAGTTTCACTATATAAATAACTTAATATATAAATAAATGAATAACTTAATGAATAACAAAATAGATAACTTAAAAGATATATAAATAACTTAATGAATAACTAAATAAATTACTTTATTAATAACTAAATAAATAACTTAATAAATAACTTGATAAATAAATAAATGACTTAAAACTAAATAGATAAATAAATATAAGACTAAATAAATAACTTTATAAATAAATAAATAACATAATAAATAAATATATCACTAAATAAATGAATAACTAACCTAATAGATAAATAAATAACTTAATAAATAAATATATAACTAAACATATAACTGACTAAATAAATAAATATGGAAACAATTATTTTGTGCATTTTATATATATATTTTTTATTGTGGAACACCTATTTATTTTGGTATTTATTTATTTATTTAATTATGAATAAAATGGCATTCCATAATTTGATACTCATCAGTAAAATCTAGGATTGGATGAATGAAACATGCGGAACACATTCGAGGCCACTGACATTTAAAAAGTTTGATGACTGTTGTTATTGGAGATGAACAAACCTGATGTAGACGTTGTTGCTTTGGCCCGTTTCTTACGTCTCCTTTATGGACACAGATTTGGGGGATCTTTTCCTGCTTGCAGCTTTTTTGTTTTCAACAAAAGAGGGGTTGTCCTAGGACATGGCAGCCAATATAGTTGCAATACTCAATTAACAGATAAAAAGTTGTGACGATAGAAAAACACACGTTTCCTGTCACATAGAAATGGAGGGTGAGGACTCAAATGCAAGACGAAACCATGCAAGAGGGTTAAAAAAAATAGAGATTCAATAAACAATTAGTTGAAATAAAAAAAATAAATAGGAGCGTCTGTGTGTGTGCGATTAATAAGCATACAGTACATACACTGTACAGTGGGGAGAGACAACCAAAATAGAGACCGCCAAGCATGGGGGGGATGCAGGACAAGGAGGCAAGCAGGATCAAGAACAAAGGTTAATTTTAAGGATTAAAAATCAAGAGGACAACTTACAAGATAGCATGGAAACCACAAGAAAAAAAGGGAGGTACGACACCTGAAAACTGGCAAAGAAGAGCTGAAAACTGGAAGAATAAGTACAACGAGCAACAAGGAACAGGTGGAGCAGATTACAAACAAAAACCAGGTGAGCCCGGAACAGGAAGTGAAAAAAACAGAATGCAGAAAAAGAAACTAAAAAATAAATGAGGAAACATGACAGGCAAAGAAACTAAGAAAACCAAAACTAAACCCAAACTCATGGAGCATGATAAAGACAAGTTTAGCAAATCAGCAAACCGAACCAAGTTAGTAAGCAAAAAGAAAATAAAAGGAAGAGAATACAGATTTAGATAACTTATTAAAGGAGTCATCACCCGGAAATCCCACTTTTTCACGTTAAAACATGTGTACTGGAACAGGACGTCAGTTATAACGTGCCAGAAACTCCGGACAGTGAAAGTAACTTCATCTTTGAGTGCGGGCTCTCTCTTCTCACCAGAACCGGCCACCAGCACGCGCTCTCCACAGTACGCCGTTTGGATTTCTTTCTCCCATTGACGTAAACAAGAGAGGCTGCTAGCTGCTAAGCTAGCCTCTTTAGCGCCACCTGAAGGCAGCTGATTACCTGCCGTGGAGTCGTTATGACCAGCTTTGTCAAAGAGGAGGACGACGACAAGGAGGAGGGGGGGAAAATTGCCGTGCTGAGCTGAGAAATTCATCAGTTTTCAGTGTAACAGGAGGGACAGCTTTACCAGGGAGCAGTGGATTATATTTATCAGTGAGGATGTGCAGTCGGTAAGTGATGCTGCTGTGTAACTTATTATCTTTTGTGTCAGAGACCAGTAAACGGTGGTAGACGAGTGGACAAGCTGCTAATGTAGCTACAGAAGCTAACAGTGTTTGGTTAACTTCACGTCAGACGTCCGTTCCTTATATCCATCAGAGTCCAGCCCTTTTACTCCGGATCCTCTCCATCAACTGCACCGTTACGTTTTTATCACGTTTTTCTCTGCTGGGACATCATTTCCTTCACCTGCTCTGTCCTGATAAAACTTTGTTTTGGCTTTGACGTTTGCCTCGTGAACGCGCTTACAGACAGGTCTGATTCTCGTACGTATTCTCACGACAAACAAAAGTTAGAGATAAAAAGAGGTTAAAATGAGCTCATTACATTTTCCTCCCACCCAACTAGAATTAAAAATTACTTTGAAGCTAATTTAAGAAGGATTGTGGATGTAAAACAACAGGTTGTGACACCTTTAAATAAAACAACATACAAGCTGGTACTGAAGAGTAATAAGACAAAACACATGGATCATGACATTCCTGCTTGAACATTAAATCATAACCTTCAAAGTAAGCAGCCTCACTCTTGCCTCCTGTAGATATGCATCACTCAATAATGCTGCCATGTGGACCCTGGCCTCACAAGGATCATCAAAGATCTTTACATCTTCTGAGTTGGAAGACATTTTTATAAAATGAACAGGAAAGAAAGGATGATGCGACAGAGAGACAAAGGGAGACAAAAAAGACTGGGCAAGTGAGAGGCAGACAAACAGTGAGAAGAGAGAGAGTGCCTTTTGTTTTATTTGTGTGTTTATGTGTTGGTGTGTTGCTGGTGATGTTGAAAGCTGTAAAAAAAAAAGAGAGAGAGAGAGAGACATGATTAGACAAAAAGAATTATTTGTTAAACTTGTGTCACGTCTGTTTTTAAACATTGTTACATTATTTTTTTTTTCTATTATCATTAAATGTTCTTCAGGTTAAACAAGGCCAGCAGTTTCGCAAAGAAATAAAGCGGTTACTTATTTCTGAGAGCCAACAAGGCTTAATCTATTTGATTGTTATTAATGAATGTGTCATAAATCTTTAGTTATAAATAAAGATTTATAGAAGTTATGCAACAGTGACAGCTTATTAGCAGTGATAGCTGGCTACAAATTACTTCGTGACTAAAATATTTATTCGTGGAACATAACAACCCCCAGAAAAAACAATAAAAAAAGGAAAAAAAAAACAACAAAAAAACATTATTAATCTAATCCCTGTGAACGTGGCGTACAGCGCTGACCCGCCAACTCCTTTTAGGAAACTCCGGATCCAGTTTTTCACTCGAATCCATTCCTGGTGCAGCGTTGGGCTTTCTCGCTGTTTAATCAGTGTCAATATTCACTCTACGATTTCGATTGTTGTACGGGTTGTGGTGATTACAAAAGGAACTGCACATGAATGAAGTAATTTCGATGAGAGAGAGTGAACATCCAAAATACATCTGTCTGTTCAGCAAGATCAGCTGCTGCGCGTTGTATCTGCTAGCTTCAGCGTTAACATGCTACGTTCAGTAAGGACAAATAATCCTGGAAATAATCAAACCTGACGCTGATACACATTCACTTCACTTTGTGAGGAAGAAACGCTTACAATTGCAATTGCACAATTGCAACTGGAAACACAATAATTATTGGTAAACTTGACGCACGTTGCCATGGTAGCGACGTACAAAGTCGCTGAACGGCAGAAATATTTTCAATTACTTTACAAAGTATTAACCTGTCTAATTCAAAATGCAAGAACAAAACAGTTAGTAATAACAGTAACATTAGTAATAATAATAATAACGGTTGCTCGGTGGAAAGCTGTATTCTAATTAATAGGCCATTAATAAAGGAGGTGAATTGATAAAGTGTACAGCCTATTGTGTAAGAGTCCATGGTCATAATTCATTTGAAAGTATCTGATTATAACTAAGCAAGCAAACAAACACACAAACACGCACACACAGAGACACTAAATAAATAAATCAACAAATAAATAAATAAGAGCAAACAAATGCTTTTATTTTTTGTTATATTTCATTTATATTTGGTGCGTGGGAAGCTCCACAGCCCAAGTCAGGTCCCTTCACTCGCAAATATATAGATGAAAGTAAATGAGGAGAAAATAATTATTTCTAGTACCAGTCGTTCTCTGCCATGGATCTCAGATATGCCGGTTATGGATTTATTTATCTATTGATTTGTTTATTCATCTATTTGTTTATTTAGTTTTAATTCGTAGATTTTGGATTATTTCAGGTTCTGCTTGAAGTTGCTTGCTTGTTGTGGACTACAGCTCTCGTCGCGAGCGGTGACATTGCTTCCGGCCCGAACAAGCTCGACCATCATATCACCGGCGTAATGCAAAGACTCAAATGTCCGGACTTATGTTTTTCCTCTATCTATGATCTTTTCTTGTCCTTGAAAAAAGCGGCAACATGTGGAGTTAAATCAGCTGGTGACGCAATTGCTTGCGATAAGAGCTGTAGTCTACAAAGCGAGTTAAAGTCTTCAAGCAAAACCCTGAAATAATCTGAAATCTCCGCAGTATTTTATTTTTTCTTTGCACTAAAAATTTACTTTTAAATCCACAACCATCATCTGTGAAATCAGCTGGTATCAGAAGATCATTATTATTATTATTCGTTTTTAAAAGGCCGGAAGCAGATGTGCGTGGCCTCTGCTCCATTGCACCACCTTACGTGTCAGCAGCACGTAATTTGAAGCAGTTACGTATCAGGGACACGTAAATGAGTGGTAGGGCCTCATGGTTGTTAGTGCTCATTTCACATATTTTTGTGAGATCAGGTTGCTGTTAAAGGCCTCCTTCCACTGAAAACCCATTTAACTTGCTCCTTCTGAAATACGGAGGGTTTCCCCTTGTTTACTTACACATGCTGACTTGCTAGCGTTGCGTTCCCCCCCAGTCGGCTGTGCTTTCTCATCAGAGAAACAATACGAAGAAAAGAGCGAATCGGGAACAGCCTTGCACTTCTACTTCACATTGCAAATAGCGTATCCCACGTGGGGTTTCTATCTGTCCATTGGAAGGCAGGTAATCCTCCACTACACACTAGAAGTAAAGACGGCACGACTGTAGCTTCGGAGTTGAGAAGCTAATTAGCTAACTGTTTGTTAGCATGGCGGAACAAACTTGTTTGTCGGCTCTATTTCCTGTCTGTAACGAAATAAGAGCGGAGGGCGGAGCTTCCTTCATACACTGACGGGAGGCAGCCAATCAGACGGAAATTCACGCGAAGGACCCGGAAAAGCTGCCGTTGGACCACAAGCCTCTCTTCTAGTATACAAATACAGCTGGATACAAAGATACCAGAAGGTGTTTTTAAACAGAAACAATGCAGAATGCATTCAATAATAATGGAGAACACAGAAATATTAATGAAATGACCACGGAAGTACAACTTTAAAGCTTATAGATGGGAATTTAACCAGCAGCTGCTGATTCTGACAGATTTCCTTCTCAAACTTTTTGTACAGAAACTGCTGTTTTCTCAACAAGCTGATCAACCCGAGTTTCAGTAAAGTTGAGATAGATGCTTTCTGTCAAATATTCCTGTTAATGTTTTCAGCTCTGAGTGCAACACGACCACTCCTTATATAACCCAGTTAATGAGAATAAAGCAAACCCCCATTCATGTCACTTTTTCCCCTCATTCCCTCAGAGATGTGCAGCCCTGTGAAGTCTAATCCCCTCTGTTCCTCTAATCTCTCTCTGTAAGCAGCTGAGATTAGGGCACTAAAATGATATGCTGGAGCACATCACCACATGAGGATTACTCATCTGCACAGCTATAATCCCCTCAGACTTTAAGTAATGTAGAAAGCAAATGTGCTGCAGATCATTTTCAATGTTCATTTGTCTATTTTTAGATCAAAAGCCTCATTTGCAGGATTTGGGCCTCATGTTGACCAAAGCAAGAAAAACTTCACCTCAGAAAAATTAGCCGAAAGAGTATTTTTAAAAGTAGTAATGAAGCCAAGGAAAGGTGTTTGTTGTACACTTTGTAAAAACACTAAGTAATGGATCCCAGGAGAGCATTTGGCGTAAATATTCATACATTTATTTATTTATTTTATTGTGCAAAAAGAGAACAATGTGTCATGGACAGACAATGATAACAGATGAATAGACATGGCTATCAGAGCAATGCCAACTTACAGTCCCCCCCCCCCCAAATTAAAAAACAAAAAACAAAATAATAACCATAGGAGTAATAATGGTATTAACAGTATGGGGGGAGAATGGAGGAGGGGGGATGGGGGTGGGGTGTGTGTGTGTGTGTGGGGGGGGGGGGGGGGGTGGAAGAGGCATATGTCATATGAAATTGTGGGGATTAAAGCAAACAAATTGTTTGACTGAATGCCATTCCATATTTCCCGGCCATCTATGCACCCGCTGCACCGTGCTAGACAATCCCGTCTGCCACTTGGTCGCTTTCCAATATTTCTAAGTACAACGGTTAAATGCTGCATCAGCCCCTCAGTTCAACTTTAATGTTGTATGACGTCATGACAGTTCTCCTCCGTCGAAATACGCAGGACTGACAGCATCGTAGAAGAAGAACAAGATGACAGTTTGTCAGTTTGCTGTGACGTCATTCAGGACTGTCCGGTTTATTTATTGTCCTGTTACTGTGTTTAACCAGCTGGTCAGTGACACACCTGAAGTTTCTGCCAGGGATCAATAAGGTATTCCTTTTTCCTGTCCATCTAAAATGTTTCTGATTATTTAAAGGTGTCATCACCCGGAAATCCCACTTTTTCACGTTAAAACATGTGTACTGGAACAGGACGTCAGTTATAACGTGCCAGAAACTCTGGAAAATGAAAGTAACTTCGTCTTTGAGTGCGGGCTCTCTCTTCTCACCAGAATCGGCCACAAGCACGCGCTCTCCACAGTACGCCGTTTGGATTTCTTTCTCCAAATGACGCGAACGAGAGAGGCTGCTAGCTGCTAAGCTAGCCTCGTTAGCACCACCTGAAGGCAGCTGATTACCTGCTGCGGAGTAGACCAGCTTTGTCAGAAAGGACGCCGGCAACAAGGAGGAGGAGGAGGAGGAGGAGGAGGAGGAGGAGGGAGATAGCCGTGCTGAGCTGCTTCGGCAGAAATTCATCAGTTTTCAGTGTGACAGGAGGGACAGCTTTACCAGGGAGCAGTGGATTATATTTATCAGTGAGGATGTGCAGTCGGTAGGTGTTGCTGCTGTGTAACTTATTATCTTTTGTGTCAGAGACCAGTAAACGGTGGTAGACGAACGGACAAGCTGCTAATGTAGCTACAGAAGCTAACAGTGTTTGGTTAACTTCACGTCAGACGTCCGCTCCTTATATCCATCAGAGTCCAGCCCTTTTACTCCGGATCCTCTCCATCAACCGCACCGTTATGTTTTTATCACGTTTTTCTCTGCTGGGACATCATTTCCTTCACCTGCTCTGTCCTGATAAAACTTTGTTTTGGCTTTGACGTTTGCCTCGTGAACGCGCTTACAGACAGGTCTGATTCTCGTACGTATTCTCACGACAAACAAAAGGTGGAGATAAAAAGAGGTTAAAATGAGCTCATTAAATTCCCCCCCCAACTAGAATTAAAAATTCATTTGAAGCTAATTTAAGAAGGATTGTGGATGTAAAACAGCAGGTTATGACACCTTTAACTGATTTCTTACCACTTTTTACTTTTTTGGTAATTTATTCTTACAAATAAATTACCATCTATATATCTTTTCAGTGCAAGTTTTAATAATCTTAGAGCACTGAATAAACCTTTTTTTTTCTTTTTCTGCATGTCCTGTCAGCATCATAGCAGAACGGGGATCTGACTGCTGTGTGCAGGCAGCCTTGCTTTGCCAAGAGAAGCTTTATGAGTATAAGGCTCCTTTAGATGTACAAATATTATTCTTTATTGATTTGTTTTTTGTTTTTCTTTGTAGTTATTAGGGTTGTCACGACACCAAATTTCTGTTTCGATACCGATACCATTTTGTATTTCGATACTTTTTAAAAAAGGTAAACGAAACTCAATATTTCTTTTGTTATTGTTCTTGAAGTCTTTATTTTAAAATAATCAAATAAAGAAGTAAAATCTTCAATTTAAAACACATAGAATCAGTAATATAAAGCAATGCCAAATTAAAATCAAAATCATTCTATACATGACTTTATTATAACATCAGTCAAGTTGTATTAATAGTTATAACATATATATAATAATTGAACATATCATCAGTCAGTTCATCTCTGTCACACCACTTTTAAACTTATTTAAACATTTTAAGGATGTAATAACTTTGAAGAAAATTAAAAATGTATTTATTAACCGTTTCCTTGTCGTATGTAGGCTTCTGTAGGTTTCTACTGGGCTGGAAGAGGTTTTGTGCTTTTTACTTTGACATAACTGAACAACATCAGCACCAGTTGTTCCTGACTGAAGTCACTAAGTCCTCGTAGAGGAAAAAAGAAAAGATGACGGCTTTGGACGCCTCCCTGGTGAGGAGTTCCAGGCACGTCTTACCGGGACCAGACCCCGGGGGAGACCCAGGACACGCTGGAGGGACTACATCTCCCGGCTGGCCTAGGAGCACCTCGGGATCCCCCGGATGAGCTGGCGGCTGTGGCCGGGTGAGGGAAGTCTGGGCTTCCCTGCTTAGGCAGCTGCCCCCACGACCCGATCCCGGATAAGCGGAAGAAGACGGTACGGTATTTGTATTTCATGGACACAGCAGTAAAAACCTAAGTGCGATGTACCCGTTTTATACAATAACTGTATGATGTGACCTGCACTAAAGTTTTTGAATGACTCAAGTAATTAAAAAAAAATCAAAAACCCACTGCCGCCCCTCCTCCATGACGCGATGTCCATGGGGAGTTAAAATTAATTTAGCACTCGCACAGAGATTTATCAACCCTGACACATTTTTTGGCTGGGTTCTTTTGTGTTTTATTAGTACATCTAAAAAGCAGGTGCACTCAGCAGCTTCACACACCAAAGGCTTCAGTTTCTGAAAGGGACAATTCTGGACAAGCACAACCCTGATTCAAAACTATTTTTCATGCGCAGTGAGGGTAACGTGTTTAGTTCTCATTATTAAATTAAATTAAAAACAAGACAGCAAACACCACTATTTAACACGGGTGTAAAATAATCTGGATAAACAAAAACAAACAAAACAAAACATTGTTGCCTCAGTGTGATAACAATCATGTCAACAAAGGTTAAAGTGTTGAGAAGCATCATGGGAGTTTTAAAGTTGTTGGTCTTGTCAATGTCAGTGTTTCAAAAGGTGTCTCAATTTATGGAACATGTCTGGTGACATCAGCAGACAGAAAGAACCCTAACCCAGCCCCCACCGCCAACTTCTAAGCACATGCCGCCAGCATCCAACCCCCACATCGCCGAGGCCGCTCTCCTCCACCAACGTTAAGTGATGGAGCTAATCACAGGGGACCAGAGGGAGTGGAATTCATCTAACTGGTTCTTAAAGGAGGCAGACATCGTCTCAATACTGATATGGTCTACTAAGAAATTCCTAAACTGGCTAATGCTCAGATTATTTTTGGATTTCCAGTTTACCAAGATAGTTTTCTTTGCAATACATAATACAGTAAGTATCATATGTGCATAGTTGGTTACCGTGTTGATCTCATCCAAGTCCCCCAGTAAACAGTGTGGGGCTTGCAGGAAAGTTACACCTGAGCCACGTTGACAGGTCATCACACACCTGAAGCCAAAACCTCTGGACAGGTGGACAAGACATAATTAGAGATAAATAGGCCCAAACACCGAAGGTGGTGCAAAGGCCTATTAGAACCCTCCTGTTTCTTATTAGACCTGAGCACCGAAGGTGGTCCGAAGGCCTATTAGAACCCTCCTGTTTCTTATTAGACCTGAGCCCCGAAGGTGGTCCGAAGGCCTATTAGAACCCTCCTGTTTCTGGTTGGGCACGAGCACCGAAGGCGGTGCAAAGGCATATGAGAACCCTCCCATTTCTTGTTGGGCCCAAGCACCGAAGGCAGTGCAAAGGCATATGAGAACCCTCCCATTTCTTATTAGCCCTGAGCACAGAAGGTGGTCAGAAGGCATATAAGAACCCTCCTGTTCCTTATTAGGCCGGAACACCGAAGGTGGTCCGAAGGCCTATTAGAACCCTCCTGTTTCTTATTAGGCCCGAGCACCAAAGGTGGTGGGAAGGCATAGTAGAACCCTCCCGTTTCTTATTAGGCCTGAGCCCCGAAGGTGGTCCGAAAAACTATTAGAACCCTCCCGTTTCTTATTAGACCTGAGCACCGAAGGTGGTCCGAAGGCCTATTAGAACCCTCCTGTTTCTTATTAGACCTGAGCACCGAAGGTGGTCCGAAGGCCTATTAGAACCCTCCCGTTTCTTATTAGGCCTGAGCCCCGAAGGTGGTCCGAAGGCCTATTAGAACCCTCCTGTTTCTGGTTGGGCACGAGCACCGAAGGCGGTGTGAAGGCCTATTAGAACCCTCCCGTTTCTTGTTGGGCCCAAGCACCGAAGGCGGTGCAAAGGCCTATGAGAACCCTCCCGTTTCTTATTAGGCCCGAGCACCGAAGGTGGTCCAAAGGCCTATTAGAACCCTCCTGTTTCTTATTAGGCCGGAGCACCGAAGGTGGTGCAAAGGCCTATAAGAACCCTTACATTTCTTATTAGGCCCGAGCACCGAAGGCAGTGTGAAGGCCTATTAGAACCCTCCCATTTCTTATTAGCCCTGAGCCCCGAAGGTGGTCTGAAAAACTATTAGAACCCTCCCGTTTCTTATTAGACCTTAGCACCGAAGGTGGTCCGAAGGCCTATTAGAACCCTCCCGTTTCTTATTAGGCCTGAGCCCTGAAGGTGGTCCGAAGGCCTATTAGAACCCTCCCGTTTCTTATTAGCCCTGAGCACAGAAGGTGGTCAGAAGGCATATAAGAACCCTCCTGTTCCTTATTAGGCCCGAACACCGAAGGTGGACCGAAGGCCTATTAGAACCCTCCTGTTTCTTATTAGGCCCGAGCACCAAAGGTGGTGTGAAGGCATAGTAGAACCCTCCCGTTTCTTATTAGGCCTGAGCCCCGAAGGTGGTCCGAAAAACTATTAGAACCCTCCCGTTTCTTATTAGACCTGAGCACCGAAGGTGGTCCGAAGGCCTATTAGAACCCTCCTGTTTCTTATTAGACCTGAGCACCGAAGGTGGTCCGAAGGCCTATTAGAACCCTCCCGTTTCTTATTAGGCCTGAGCCCCGAAGGTGGTCCGAAGGCCTATTAGAACCCTCCTGTTTCTGGTTGGGCACGAGCACCGAAGGCGGTGTGAAGGCCTATTAGAACCCTCCCGTTTCTTGTTGGGCCCAAGCACCGAAGGCGGTGCAAAGGCCTATGAGAACCCTCCCGTTTCTTAATAGGCCCGAGCACCGAAGGTGGTCCAAAGGCCTATTAGAACCCTCCTGTTTCTTATTAGGCCGGAGCACCGAAGGTGGTGCAAAGGCCTATAAGAACCCTTACATTTCTTATTAGGCCCGAGCACCGAAGGCAGTGTGAAGGCCTATTAGAACCCTCCCATTTCTTATTAGCCCTGAGCACAGAAGGTGGTCAGAAGGCATATAAGAACCCTCCCGTTCCTTATTAGGCCTGAGCACCGAAGGCCTATTAGAACCCTCCCGTTTCTTATTAGGCCCGAGCACCAAAGGTGGTGTGAAGGCCTATTAGAACCCTCCCATTTCTTATTAGCCCTGAGCACAGAAGGTGGTCAGAAGGCATATAAGAACCCTCCCGTTCCTTATTAGGCCTCAGCACCGAAGGTGGTCCGAAGGCCTATTAGAACCCTCCCAGAAGTGCAGCTGGGAAGATAGCAATGTGCATCAAGTGCAAAAAATGGTCACTAAGAACTTTCCAACATCACTTTTAAACTGGGTCTGCTAAATAGTAAAATTTGAACTACTGTAAGTAGGGGCACTCTGACAGGATTCTCACAATTGTGAATACAGTACCTAGTCATGAATAATGACAGAGCAAGAAAATTAAAGTTTTTTTTTGTCAAACAAAAATGACTGGGTGTGATAGGTTCATACTACAGTGTGTGCAGAACAGTACCTTCTGCTCTTCAATCAAGTTGGTTGTTTCTTCTGAGACACCTCTACCTCTCAAGAAAGTTGAAACATCAGATCATTTTTCTGCCATCATGAATTTGTAGAATAAAAAACAATTTAATATAAATAATTATTTGCACAAATCATGTGGTATGTGTCACATAAAAATAATGTTTGTGCAATAAGTCATTATTTATAAGGCAAACTATAAAGTATGGCATTAACAGTGAATTTTGAAGGTAAAAGCATACATTATCAACATTTTATTACTTTGATGATGTGGCTTTAAAGGCATATGCCACCTCTGGGTGGGACCTCCGCAGTCCCCTGAGTTGGACAAGTGGGCAGAAGTGTTTTCTAGCTGACCCAGTCATTCTCTGAATCTCGCAGCACTGACTTTAGCTTAGCTTAGCGTAGTTGCTGAAATCGGGTGGTTTCAAATAGCATCACTTGGCAAAGTAAACTAATTAACTCAATTTTTTTCCAATTACGTTTTGTGATCCGCACATTCTGATCGAGCACAAACGAGAAGCTGATTTCACATCTAAGGACTGCCTAGGCGGCATTCAATAGGGGAACTATATGCTGCAGAAGTACAGGCTAATCACAGGGAAGCACCACGGACAGTAGCAAAGGCAACATGCATGCGCAGAATCCAGTGGCAACCCTGCTTACGGAAGTTGAGGATGCGTGACAGGATAGTGCAGATGGACAGACAGGCATGTCATTTCAATCTGCAGTAGCATGTCTCCACAGAGCACCAGACAGAGGGCTGTAAAGGGGCTCAAAACTTTCCTTCTGGATGTCTGATCTTGGAAATTACAACTGTAAGGCTTAGCTCATGGCCATAGTACGAAGGTGCAAGTGTTTTTATGCTGCGCCAGGTCAAACTTCTAAGGCATATTATGCCAAATAAACTCCAAATCCAGATCCTGCATACAGAAGCAGTTTTAACACTGTTTGTGGGCAGGTTTTATGTGTAGGGCTGGAGCACTGGTGATCTGGTGTTTTTCTCCCTTCTGATTTTCTTTCATGAAGCTTATTTTCCATACAGCTGCATTGTTGTTCACTTGAACATGTTTAGCAAGTTTAGTAAAATAAACAAATATTTGTCACAAAATGTTAACTCTGTGGGACCATGATTAAACAACTCAGATTTTTGCAGTAGGAAAACCACTCCACTGTACGTTCTAGGCTCCAAACTCGTGCATTAAAACCATATGATGCACAGGTCCGAGTTCCACTGTTTCTCAAATGGGGGTGCACATACCCCTGAGGGGAACTTCAAGGCATTCTGGGGAGTATGTTAAAATTTTTAATATCTGTTTTTAACCTTCTAGGCGCCAAAGTCGCAATATTGCGACAGGCGACATGACTGAATATAACAGACCTTATCTTTAAATCTGTAGCCTTGTACTGTTACTGCTTGGTTTTACTTCATCGCCAAGACATACAGCGTCAGTTCTGACGCCATTTTTGAGTGTGTTTATATGAAAAAAATCAGAGAAATAAAGGTTTGAAACCAGACACCCGCTGTCTGCGCGCGAAGCTGCAGAGCGCGGGAAACGGGGGGGAAAGGCGAAAGCAGCAGCGTGTTGGAAAGAGTGAGAGACAGATCGCGGCTTTTAGAATAAAAAACTAAACCCCCAGAGGTCTTTACAGTGCAGACGAGGTGCGGATCTCTGCTGATCAGGATTAGAAGGGGACGATCAGGCCTCGTCAGAGACGAGTGACTGACGTCGCAGCGCGCGCTGCCGCACTCGCGCTGCACAAACTGTCAGAAACACCCTGATGACGGTGAAAGTTTCTCTGCCGTGGTGATGGGAGAAAGAAAAAGGGATGTGTGGGCAGAAGACGGGATAATCAAAATAGGGGAGTTATTGATGACGGCTGGGAATGTTTGAGAGGTGAGGAAGTTACCAATGAATGGATCAAAGACACTGACGAGCCTGTGTGGGATATCGCGGACACGAGGATCTCACAGATGCTCGTGCATGTGATTTTCTGTCTCTGTTTTCGGGTGAGGATTTCTGGAACCTCATCACAAATGAAAGATAAGCTCACCAGTACCGACACACACCAACTCCAGCCAAACTCCAGATTTCATGGCTGGTATGATGGTATGAGGGGTCAGCTAGGTTATGACAAATTATAAATATATAATAACAAAAAAGGGGGGGGGGCCCATAAAAATATAATTTTACCTGTTGATATATAAATTATATTAGCAAATGTGCTCCTGTCAGATTTCTGTTCATTTATTCTGAGGATGAGAGGATGAAAAATGATCAGTGAAAAAATGAAAAAAAATCTACTGTGTAAATATGTTGTTCAGAATTCTGTTTTACTGAGTTTTACCTGCTGATATACAAATTATATTAGCAAAGTTACTCCAATCAAACTCATGTTTCTTTATTTAGAGCATGATATGACAGTATAATTTTTTTTTGTAAATATGTTCAAAAATCTTTTTTTTTTTACTGAAAGTTACACAATCCAATATGGCCGCTACCTGATGACATCACAATATGCAAATTACATGAGTAGATTTACTCCCATCAGAAACTTTAGGTCATGATGAATATTTTTCTCATTTACATTATGGATCTATCTCTCACCACCTCCAAGCTACAGCATTTTGAAATCTTAAAGTCCAAACGAAATGTTTTCCTAAATAAACTCTGGCGCCTAGAGGGTTAATAAATGACATATGTAACACTTGATGGCTAGGGCCAAATTGACTGCAACCTTGTCTGGATATTTAACCAATAACAGCATAAGAAGGTGGTTCAGTACGGAGCCTGAATTGTGAATAAACACAGCACAAAATCAAGATTGACTTCGAAGTGTATTAAAACATATAACAGACAACAAACAAACAATTAGCTATAGACTCTTTTCTGAAACAGTGGTTGGATGAATGATAGTACCGGTATTTCTTTGACTATATTCAGGTTGTATTCAGAACAAAAAAACAAAAGAACACAATGTCCAAAGTCCGGGAACAGACAGGTCCAGGAATAATAATGAGTTCTTAATATCCTACCGCACAGGTAGATCTATAGGTTAGCTCGCCATCTTCTGGAGTGTGTGGAAGGGATTGTGAATGACATGGTGGGTCGGTGCAGTCCGAACAAAACCTGACCTGGATGGTCAAGATAAAATAAACACAAATGAGCAGTTGTGTATACAAATAACTCAAACCATCTCCACATGTGCAAGGTAAGCACATGATATGCAAATATGTTCACATAAACATTACTGTATTTGTATTTAACTGCATATGTAAGCAAACATCTATAATGATTGGCATTTTATTGACACATATGTTAATCATTAATCAGACATTCAGTTTTTGGTAAAAAACAAAAACAAAAAACTATCAGGTCACAGTGAATTCAGTAAGTGCACTTATTTCAAACATTTTTATTTCACATACCGCATTTAAGCTTTTGCATGCAGTAATTTGAACACTCAAGCAGATCAAAATTGCACAACAATCACAGACAACACATCATATAACGCGTCACCTCATGTAATGTATTCATTTATTTGAGTACACCAGTAAAAGCCTTTAAGCTCAGCGCCACACTAGCGCTGTGCTTAAACATCAAAAGGACTGTACAATAATGTGCAATTCTACAATAAGGAGATAACCGATTTGTTACTCATTGGATTAACAGAGCTACAATTGTCTTATCTTTAAATCAACGTATTTATGCTGCTACAAGCGCAAGCAAAATGTGTGTTACTGAGATATGTTGGAGCAGCAGACAGGAGCAGGAACTAAAAAATGAAACGGACAGAAAAAACAGATGTACTGTTCTGTAGATCGCTACCTGTGTAAACATTCAACTGACCGCTGGAAATCCCTCAAGAGGGTAAAACAGCAAGCAACAGGTGCGTTGTATCGGCTGAATGATGTCAGCATGTGAGGCGCGAGTTTGATTTTGTCTATGTGTCAATGAGTGACTACACAGCAATCACTAACAATGTCAATCGCTGCAGGAATAAAGCTTACCAATAATAACTTCCATGCAGCGCATAGCCTTAATATCCCAGAGGAATCCAACAGGATTCCCAAAATGCTCACGCGAGCACACTACAGCCACAGCAGAGTCGGGGTGGGACAGAGGAAGTCACCTCGGTGACTCTGGAAGCTAAATAGCCTACGGTCAGTGACCCGCCACAATAAAGCAGGCTCACAATATGCGGGTTATACATTCCCCCCCTGAACCAATGTACGGCCCTGTACATGCAAGGGGCTTACTGCAGACATGCCTACTGGCAAGTTCAGGTCGGGCCTCATCGAGTTCCAGGGCATAACTGAATGCTGTGCTATGCCCATGAAACAAAGACTGAAAACTATTCAACATCGGATGACCAAGCTGGGAATACTGAAGCTGGTCCGGCGGACGGCGTGCTGAAGCTGGATGTTGGATAGGTGGTCCAGATTCCAGACTGGACAGTTCAGGCTCAGCAGGCGTGTCAGAGACAGAAACAACACTGGTGGGCCCTGGAGACTCGGAATGGAGTGAGGTGGTTTTCCCGAACTCCAAGTCAGTGGGAGGACCAGGATCAGACTGTTTTTTTCAGGTTCTGATGACATGTTGAAGTCCTGTTTGTTCAAATCTAAGGGCCTCAACTCCGGCTCAGGTACTACTGGCCCATTGCAGGATCGGGCTTCTGGCGGTCCAGATGCAACACTTGGTTGTTCTGGTTCAGCTGGCGGTGGTCCAGGTGCACTCTCCAAAGGAGCGCTCTCCATCCCACGATGCCCCACTTCCATATCTGGAGCAAACAGTGACAGCTGGCCAGGCTGAACGACAGTTGGCTCAGATGGATGCACCAGAGAAGTGGAAAGTGTGGATGATGGCAACTCAGTCACGGACAAGATGCCGGTTGATTCTGGGATGGGGCAATACACATCAGAGGCTACATCCTCCTCTCCATGGTCATCATCCTGAAGATCTACAGGCACTGCACCTTCTGGAGATGAGGAAGCTGTCACTCTCTGACTGCTTGGCGTAACCGGGGCTGAGAGAAAACCACAATGTAGGAGAAGGTCCCTGTGAAGTGTTCAGACAGTGGTCCAGCTTTCTTGATGATGGTATACACTTCTGGCTCCCACCGATCAGCGATCTTGTGTTTTCCCCTGAGTCGTACATTTCTCACCAACACTCTGTCGCCCTCTGACAACTCTAATGCGGTGACCTTCTGGTCAAAACATGTTTCGTTTCTGAGCATCACCTTCTCCGAGTTTTCCGCAGCAATTTTATAGCTCTCTCCAAGGCACGTTTTAAGCCTGTTGACATACTGCGAGTGAGAGGAGCACGCTTTCTCTTCCCATGGTAGTCCAAAAGCAAGGTCTATCGGGGGACGAGGCTGGTGTCCAAACATCAGCTATGGGGAGAATCCTGTGACATCACTTCGGGCCCAGTTGTATGCATGCACCAGTGGTTTCACAAAGTCCTTCCAGTGGGTCTTGTCATGGTCTTTCCGGGTTCCCAGCATATTCAGAAGAGTGCGGTTAAACCGCTCAACTGGATTACCCCGAGGATGGTATGGAGTGGTTTGGATCTTGCTAATTCCGGCCATTGCACACAGTTCTTGGATTGTACGGCTTTCAAAGTCTGGTCCCTGGTTACTATGGAGCTTCTCGGGAATCCCATAATGCACCAGAAAATTATCCCACAAACACTTGGCAACAATCTTAGTTTTTTGGTTAGGTGTGGGGACAGCAACTGCGTACTTGGTAAAATGGTCAGTTACAACCAGCACATCTTTGGTCTTGCTGCGATCAGGTTCCAGTGACAAGAAATCCATACAGACGAGTTCCAAGGGTCGTGACATCTTGATGTTCACCAGTGGGGCTGCTTTGTCAGGTGGTGTTTTCCGTCTGACGCACCTTTCACATTGCTTTATCTTGCTGTGGATGTCTACGGACATGCGAGGCCAGTAAAACCGAGACCTGGCAAGGTCGAGTATTCTCTCAATTCCCAAGTGCCCCATTTGGTCGTGGACTTGGTACAGGGCCTCTGATCGACATTCTTCAGGCAACACAAGCTGATAGGGCAAATCACTCCCAATCTGCCGCCTCCTCACAAGAACATCGCTGTGGAGCTCCAATTTTGTTAGTTCTTGCAGGAGTAATGGTAAGTCTGGGAACTCTTCCCTTAGAGAGGTAGGTGGTGTTACTCCTCTCTCCAACTGTGCGATGACATGCTGTAGGATGCGGTCCATGCATTGTTTGGCTGCAATTTCAGCAGGAGAGAATGCAGGTACAACAGACTGAGCAAACTGTAAGTCATCAACAAAACTGTCTGGAAGACTATCTGGATCATTGGAAAGTGTTTGGAAAAGAGTGACAACCTGGTCTTCAGCTGTGGAACTGTACACGAGCTGTCTGTCACAAATGGCATGGACTATGTGCTGGTCCAAGGAGACAAAGGAGGGATCTTTGAGGTGCTGTTGCATGAACCTTAAGATCCTTTCGTGCTCCTTCCTCAACAGGTGGTCGTCCAGCAACACATCATGTGGCTGACGAGAGAGACCATCAGCATCAGCATTTTGCTTTCCTGCCCTGTAGGCGATTTTGAATGAGTAAGCAGACAGAACAGAGAGCCATCTATAGCTTGCTGCATCGAGTTTTGCAGTGGCCAGGAGGTAGGTTAAAGGACTACTGTCTGTGACCACAGTGAAATGGGCGCCATACAGGTAATCACTGAATTTTTTCGGTAACTGCCCACTTGAGTGCCAAAAATTCTTATTTGTGGGCGGAATATCTGGCTTCGCTCCGAGACAAACCTCTGCTGGCAAAGGCGACAACTCTGTTCTTGCCCTCGTGTTCCTGGTACAAAACAGCACCAAGACCTTTTGAACTTGCATCGGTGTGGAGGATGTATGGCTTACTTGGATCAGCAAAGGCAAGAGCAGGTGCTGAAGTGAGTTTTTGGATAATGGTATAAAAAGCGTTTTGGCATGCTGCCGACCACCAGCCACCAAAAGGCTCTTTTGGATTTGGGTAGTTCTGGGGTTTCACTGGCTGCTTTAATTTCTTCTGGTTTGGTGGATAGCCTGAGGTCAGCTCGTTCAATGGTTTGAAGACTGATGAGTAGTCCAGCGAATCTCAGGAATGAGCGAAGGTATTTAAGGTTCTGTGGTACTGGCCAAGATGTAAGGGCGGCAATTTTATTCGCATAGCCAAGACACCGCACAGATGGTTGGAAAAAGACACTTCTCCACAGACAGTTTCAGGCCAAACTCCTTTAGTCACTGCACAACCTTCATCAGCCTTTCTTCATGCTCTTCCAGGGTAGGAGCAAACACGATCAAATCATCAATGAAAACAAGTGCCTTCTTAAGATGTAGGTCACTCATGCACTTCTCCTTCAACCGCTGAAAGGTGGAGGGTGCATTTGTGACCCCTTGTGGCATGCGGTTGAATTCCCAGAACCCTACCGGACAAACAAAGGCGGTTTTGCACTTGTCTGACTCCTTCATCTCAATCTGATAGTAGCCAGACTTTAAGTCCAGAACAGAAAACCACTCTGACCCAGACAATGCGGTGAAGGCATCTTCCAGCTTCGGCAGAGGATATGCATCTTTGATGGTCTGAGCATTTAGCTTCCTATAGTGTATACAAAGCTTCACACTGCCGTTCTTTTTGCGCACCACCACAATGGGGGAAGCAAAGGGTGAATCTGATTCACGTATTACACCGGATCGCAGCAACTCCTTAAGATGTTGCTTCAAAGTCCCGGGGATGGTTGGGCCTTCATCTCGCTTAAAAGGTGTTGGGTCTGCAAGCCTGATTTGGTGCTTGACTTTGTTGGTACAACCAAAGTCAAGGTCGTGCTTGGCAAAGACTTCAGGGATGCTGTTTAGCTTGGCGACAATGTGCTCCTTCCACTCGGGTGACAAAGGGGAATCAGCAAAGTTGTAGTTCAGCTTTGGTTCTGATGAATGCAGCTCTCCACCTGGCTGCTCAGATAGACTCACACTCTGCTCCTTGTATAGGATTGACTGGAAGGCACACACCTCTGCTACAGCTGCATGAACTGGAAGGACAATGTCATGGTCAGACTCATTTGTAATGATCACTGGTAGACGGCAGGGATGGGTTGGAGGCAGATCCACTCGACAAGACTTGACCATCAGGCCACCAGGCAGGAGAACGAAGCTGGATGCTGGATTATCACAGCCTTTTCACCCTGAAGAGCTGGCGCAACAGTTAGACCATCCATGACCACGGTTTCCCCAGCTGAAATGGTCTGAGGACCACTGGTTTCAAGCTTTAAAATGCCATGGTGGTCACCAGTTGTTAGCCAGTGTCCGAGCTCCAGAAGCTTTAACACTGCTCTATACCCACATGGCCCTGGATGGAACCCAGGATCTTTGGTCTTGGAATGTTGCTTGTAGACTACATCCAGTGTGTTGGTGCCAATGAGGACAGGAGGCTGAGATGTTCTGAGGTCAGATACCACCAATGCACGGACTGCCCCAAAAAGTCTGCAAGAAACATAATGCTCAGCTCCACATATCCCAGGTAGGGCACAGTCTGTCCATTAGCACCCTCCACCTCCAGCAGATTGGTTAGGGGCTTGACTTCATGATCAGACAACAATGTGTTATAGAAAGAGTGAGTAATAGTGGTAGCTTGAGATCCAGTGTCAAACAGGCAGTGAAAATCTTAATCGTTTATCTTCACTTGTCCTGTGCTCTTTGTTCCATTTAAACCCTTAGGTACTTTTGGGACACAAATCTGTGTCAGCTTCCTCCTGTCCCTCCGAAGAAGCTGCAATTAGTTTAAATGCTTTGAGTTCTTTGTCTCCCACACCTGCTGCTTTTGTTTCAACTGTCGGCGCTTCTGCTCAACCAAGCTGGGATTGGTAGAGTTTGTGCAGGTGGGAGTAATATGTCCATCTTTGCCACACCTAAAGCAGAACCATGGCTTGGGCTTACTGGAGCCGCTGGCTTTTGGCTCTGGCTTGCTCGGCCGCTAATCCGAGGCAAGTGCAAGTGGTTTCTTTACCAGCAAGGCAGCCATCTGATTTTGCAGTTTCAAAACTTGCTGCTTAAGTTCATCAATGGCGTTAATGTCTGAAAGGCCACAGGAACAAGACGATGCGCTGTGAGACTGCAGGTTGGCATGGTGTTTTGAAGAGGTGATGTGTTTCTTCATCAGTGATTCTTTAGCCAACTGCCTGTCCTCCTCTGTCCGCAGCAAAAACAAAAGCTCAGAAAAGGTGGGTGGCTTGTCTCTTTTCTGTTCCAGTTGTAGCTTTGTAATAACAGCGTTGTCCCAGCAGCCTCTGTAAAACTGCTTCAGAAGAGGCTTATCAGTGTCTCTCACCAGGATCCCACCTCTCTTCAATACTGTGCTCAATGTATGTTGCAGCCTTTGTAGATGGGAAGATGGTCGCTCTCCGTGATCCTGGAGGGTATTCAGGAACTGAGCAGAGTTCTTCCCCATCCTGGACGGTGGCTAAAGCCAAATCGAGCACCTGGAGAAGCATGGTAGGCAGTGAATTAGGACCCAAGCCTTTTACGAGGTTGGCAGCTGGAGGAAGCAGGCTTTCTAGAATGCGCCTTGTAACATGCAGTGGTGACAAACTGGTATCAGAACGCAGAAGTTCAATGTGAGAACGCCATGAATCGTAGTCCGCCTCATTACTGGGTTTAGGGACCCGTCCAGAAAAGGTCCAGAGGCGTAGTGGAGAAAGAGGTTGCACACTCAGTTCATCCTTCCTCACAATGTGCTCTACTACTACCCTCTGTACTCCTGGGGGGTTCAAGTCATGACCAGAGAGAGAGAGCCTTGGCCCCAAATTGACAGATAAACTGGGCAGAGGAAGAACTTTTGGCTGGCCAGTGGTACAATGAAATAAAAGGGGATTGTTTAGAAGAATCAGGTTTCACGTCGAACGATGCATCCTGAACAAATGTGTGCTGAGCAGGCTTGATTCGCTTGAAAGGTTCAGCAGAATTCTCCAGTGCAGATTCCCCAGGAGCAGCAGATCCCAGAAGCAGCTGGTCAGTGTGTCTTTTCCACACAACGTCATCAGTTGTTTTGACCGTGTAAGACACTGGGCCCGTCTGTGCTATGATGGAGGCAGGCACCCATTTTGGTCCGTTGTTGTAGTTGTGTGCCAGCACATGATCACCTGGATTAAAAATGCGCTCTTTGGCTATGTGTCTGCATCCGTCAACCTGTGCCTGTTGCTTCTGTAGTACAGTTTGAAATTAAATGAAAAGTATTTTATTTATCCCAGAAGGGAAATTCAGTATTGTAAAAGCTCACACCTTTTTTTTTCTTTTTTTTTTAAATAAACAAAAAAAAAAGTCAGTCTTGTTCTTCAGGGTGATGCTGCTGGCAGGAATGAATTTCTGTATCTCTCTGTCCTACAGTGAACCTGACGCAGCCTCCCACTGAACACACTCTGTTGATTCTTCACTGTGTTGTGGAGAGGAGGAAGAATCCTCCATCATCTTCATCAGCTTCTGCAGCATTCAATTAGCTCTGCAGCCATCTGCTGGGGCTCCAGCAGCTCCAGAGTTATTCCCAGCACAGAACCAGCTTTCTTGATCAGCTTGTTTAGTTTCTTCAAGTCTCTGATTCTGATGCTGCTTCCCCAGCAGATGCTGCAAAGCTAATTGCACTTTCCACAACAGACTTGTAGAAGATCTGCAACATCTCGGTGCAGATGTTGAATGATCTCAGCTTCCTTAAGAAGTAGAGTCTGCTCTGACCTTTCTTGTAGATGTAGTCAGTGTTGCATTTCCAGTCGAGTCTGTTGTCCAGCTGAACTCCAGGTATTTGTAGCTCTCCACCACCTCCACCACCTCTTCCAGGATGTAGACAGGACTATGCTGCTTATTCTTGGTCCTCCTGAAGTCAACAATCATCTTTTTAGTCTTGCTGGTATTTAAGATGAGCTGATTGTTACCATTTCACAAACTGACTGACCAGTTCCCTGTACTCGGCTTCTTGTCCATCACTGATACATCCCACAACTGCAGAGTCATCAGAGTATTTCTGCAGATGACAGGATCAGAGTTGTACTGGAAGTCTGAGGTGTACAGTGTAAAGAGGAATGGTGAGAGTACAGTCCCTTGTGGTGCTCCAGTGCTGCTGATCACCATCTCAGACACACAACCTTTCAGTCTCACAAACTGTGGTGTGTTTGTTAGGTAGTCGTAAATCCAGGTGGTTGTGGAGGATCCACCTGGAAGTTATGGAGCTTCTCACACAGCAAAGCAGCTGAATAGTATTAAAGGCACTTGAAAAATCAAAGAACATGACCCTCAAAGTGCTGCCTGACTGGTCCAGATGAGAATGGGCTCTCTGAAGCAGGAAGATGATGGCGTCTTCAACCCCAAGCCCATTACCATATGCGAACTGTAATGGGTCCTGAAAGGTATTCACTTGCTTGTTGAGGTGAGCCAGTAAGAGTCTCTCCAGGACTTTCATGATGTGAGATGTCAGGGCAACTGGTCTGTAGTCATCTGGTTCTGGTCCTGGTTCTGGTTCTGGTCTGTAGTCATTTGGTTCAACTGGTTGTGGTTTTTTAGGGACTGGAACAAGACAGGATGTTTTCCACAGCACAGGAACTCTGTTCTGTCTCAGGCTGGTGTTAAAAAGGTGCTGGAGAACCGGACATAGTTGTTCTGAGCAGGTCTTGAGAACTCTGGGACTGACACCATCTGGACCTGCAGCCTTGTTCCAGTTCAGTTTCTCTAGTTGTTTCTTGACCTGGTCACAGGAGACAGTCAGGCTGGAGGTGGAGACAGAGGAGGTCTCAGGATGTCCTGATGTGGAGACAGAGGAGGTCTCAGGATGTCCTGATGTGGAGGGAGATGAGGCTGTGTTCAGGTCCATGACTGAGGTGCAGGGTGACAGAGTGGGGGTGGGACAGGAAAGCTGTGGGCTCATGGAGGGTGTGTGGTGTGTTGGGTTGTCGGCAGGGGGAGACTTTAACCCAAATGTAAACCAGTTACATATTTTTGTACCTTTTCCAGCGAAAGCCATTTTTGATTTTTGAATCACTCCCGTGATTATCTGCCAGTATTTTTACCATCAACCATCCCGTGACATCAGTCCTAAAGCTGCACGTCTCTGGGGAGACGGATGAGAGAGAGAGAGAGAGAGGACGAACCAGAACCACCACTGAGCTGACAGCCCGCAGAGAGCCGGACAAACTTCCAGGAGATCGTGAAGATTTTTGGGGTCCATCCACCCGACAGTCTTCCAAAGGATTTGAGGAACAGTCCAGCAGAACCAGGACGTGAGTGAAGCACCTCAGTCAGACGGAACCTCTGAGGAGAATCCTGATCATTTGCTATGAAATATGATCTGATGTCACAAGAAGTTGGTGATAGTGAATTAATCCAGACCTACGGTTTATCAGACCCAGATTAACTTTGTTTAGTTGGATTAAGAAATCCTTCCTTCTTTTTCTTTGAACATTTATTAATTAACTGAGGTTTAATTAATTTATGTTTCATTTTCATACCATCTCACATTTATTTCAAGAAATAACTTTTGGTTGATCATTATGCTCACATATTTATTGTATATATCTTGTACATACATTATCTCATGTAGTTTGTAGACTGTTAGATGTTAGATTTAGATTTGATTTATGATTCAGTTGTGCACTGGTTAAAGTAATGCAACATAATGAAAATCAGTATTGTGCATTTTGATCACCTCCCATCTATCTGCCTATGCCATGGCCACCCCACACTGGCTATATGGCCTGTGTTGGCCACCCCAATAAAAATGCTCTGGACATGCCACTGCAAGACAGAACATCATAATGACTCCTCTTTTTCCTTCCATGACTGCATTAAGAATACTGTTTAATACACCAATCTGTTCACAGCATGTTCTGTTAGTCCCAAAATAAGTGTAAAACTGAAACTTACAAATATTTGCAAAATAAAAAAGCAAACAAAAAATTATAATGGTTTTTTATGTTCTTTGTAGTTACATGGTTTATGCCTACCAAATTAGGTGTGGCCCTCAGAGGACCATTTAAAAATATTTTTGGCCCCCAAAAGAGAAAAGGTTCCCCACCCCTGGTATAAATAATAAATGTGTAGAAGCTGCACTGACTGTTGGAGCGTAAGAAATGTCTCCACCATCTTGGACCAGTCAGAATTCGGTTAACAAATATTATGGACGAACAATGCCAGAGCTGTGCAGCGCTTTCTGCTGTAATTGGTGGCACATAAAAAGCAGCAAACTGGGAGTTACTTTTTAAAAGTAAGACTGAACATCAGTATGAGTTGTATTTAGTGATTAGAATAATTACTGGCCTGCACTAATCTGTTCACCAGTGAAATCATGCCCAGCTTGTCAGCCTCGATCATGTTTAGTGCTCGCTGTTATAGTTATGTCATGAAAATTAATCTATGAAACTTGATAAATCATACATTAAATAAGCCTGGTGTGATTGGTATTACACAGAGTATTTCACACAGGAGACATCACACAGACAATAATTCCATCCATTTATAACTACAGCAAAATATTTCTCATATTCCATCTCCTATTTTCCCTCACATCAACACAACACTGATTTTACAGCTGAGTGTATACTCCAGTATGTTGTACACACTCAGAGCCACAGTGCTAGCAGTGACTTTGTCTGGACTGGAGGTGTGATATAGCTTGAGTTTATTTATTCAGATTTCAAGCAGAGGTCCAAAAAATAGGCCTGGGGCTAAAAAGGGTTTAAAAGGGACAGTGCATATTAATCGACATAAAATTTAAATATAGCAAAGCTGATTTCCATCCTCGGTGCTTTGGCAAGCCTGCACAATGAAAATAAAAGTAACAAGAACATTAATAACATTGAAACATTAAAAAACAATGGAAGTAAATCAAGGTACACAATGATGTAGGTCAGACATAAATTATGTCTAAGTGATTTGTGTAAAATATGACAATGTTTGTCCTCCTTTCTACCAGGATCAGAGCTATGTATTGCCTGGTTGTCTGACTTCTCTGAAGGTCAGAATTCACCAATCTATGGGAAGAGTGGAAAGTCTGGAATGAGAGTGAGAGAAAAATAACAAGGCAAGGTAAGTGTACTAAGGTAGTGTCTTCTGGAGGACCTCAGGTCGACCTAAACGGGTTGTGTGAAAACGACCTATCTGGGTTTTGGTACCAAACACGGCACGACTGGGTCTGTGTGAAGACGCCACTCGCGCTCGTAGTCGATGTAACTCGCCTGCTCTTGGACCGGCTGTACAGAGGGGTTTCAGAGCAGCTTGCATTGAACTGAAATGCGGCAAGAGTGATGTGTGAACACGCACCAACTTTAGCTTGGCCTAAATCCCAGATACTCCACCTTTTTTTAACTAAACAGGTATCCATAGGCAGCTGTACTGTTGGGATATCGTTCTCATTGACAGTGTTATATTACAATAACACGGTTACGGCCTAACTGGAACGTTTAGTATTATCTTGTGTTTGCTAGCTACTAATGTATTTCTAATGTTAACATCAACGGGGCGTTCACAAACACTGGACAAATTACCAATAAGGGCTAGCAGGCTAAGCGTTAATGCTCATGTTTAACTCACTGGTACCTGCTGTTTGCGGATAATATATGTATGGTCGGACTTCGCGATTCAACAGAATCAATCTGTGCCTTGCTCTGGTTTGTCTGGAAATCCGCCTCCAGTACATGACAACATTGTTTTCCACACGCAACTCTTCTTGTCATGTCTTCAACACACTATCATTCATGTGTGCTTTGTTTACATCATGTTATACCGCTAGGACGCTTCTACTTCTGCCTGATTGCCATGGATACACAATGCTCCAGTCTGCAGAATGACTGCTGGACCCAGTGATCTAAAATCAGATGTGAAATGGAGCTGTATTTGTTTAAAATTGTAACATTGTAACCTTTTCACTGATGCGGCAGCGCCTGGCTCCGCCCACATATGTGTGAAAACTGAGAGAGAGAAGAACCTCATAAATGAAGAACTTAAAAGAGGATATTCACTTTATTCAGCACCGCCCACTTTTTCAACAGAGGTGTTTCTGCATTGGTTTAGTATTTCCAGTGAGGTGTGTTCTCAAAGTTGAATGGAAAACATGACATTGGAAAAAGGGAAAACCTGACTGAAAAGCTCCAAGGAAACATGTATGGTTCACCCAGTTCTCATAACAGAGTGAAGATGACATCAACACCAGTCCTGTTTCCCTGAAAACTGTTGGTAGTCGACTAGATCTACCATCTGCTGAAAGTGTTGGGTGGCTGTAGTAACTAGGGATGGGAATCGTTAAGAATTTTGCGATTCCGTTCCCATTATCGATACCACATTTCGATTCGGTTCCTTATCGATTCTCTTATCGATTCTCATTGAATGATTAAATACAGTATGAACGGCTTTGGTTGCAGTAACTCTTTCCATTTAGTCCATCTGACTTTACTGAAAATAAAAATAAAATCATTTCAAGGCCGTAAAAGTCGCCATGATCTGTTGCATGAAGAACAAGAACATGTTCTTCTGAAAGCCGGCGTCAGTCCAAGTCCAGCCAGAAACCTCTCACTGGGGCTGGGTGTCGGTACGAGGTAACGGAGCTAACGCCGGGACGCTCTGGTATGTAGGGATGGGACGGTCCTGCAGCCATGCAGGGGCCATGTTGACCCCTTTCACCGTGTCGGCTAATACCTGGATGGAGGGGTGTTTATGTGAAAAAAATGGGACTTTATGATCACTACAATTATTATTCTGCTAGGTCGCCATAATCTCTCTGAGCCCATGCTCTGTGTTGTTGTTGTTAGCCATTATGCTAAGTTAGCTATGTTAGCAGTTCGAAGCCGAAGTTATTTTAAGGACACGACTGTAAATATGATCATGTTATGCCTCATCTGAAAGCTAAAATCCCACAAAAGGCGCTGAACTGATTATTAAAGCTGCTCTTAGAGCAGAGACCGTAAATAAAGAATAAAGCAGAGTCCACCACTGGAGAGCAGCTGCTACTGTTAGCAGCCGAGGCTAACACCGTTAGCAGCAGAGTCCACCTCTAGAGAGCAGCTGCTACTGTTAGCAGCCGAGGCTAACACCGTTAGCAGCAGAGTCCACCTCTAGAGAGCAGTTGCTACTGTTAGCAGCCGAGGCTAACACCGTTAGCAGCAGAGTCCACCTCTAGAGAGCAGTTGCTACTGTTAGCAGCCGAGGCAAGCAACGTTAGCTGTCAGGGCAGAAACTGTGATGGAATCTAAATAAAGTGTCAGAATCTCTCCTTCCAGTTGTTGTGGCACCCGCAGAAAAAGCAATGAATGCTGCTCATCTTTGAACACTTAGAGCATTAAATAGCATTTAATCTATTCATGTAGCTCATCTACGGAGCTGCAGAGGCAGTGGTAGACTACCGCAACACTGACTAACCGGAAATTGGAGGCCAAAATGGCCGTGCCCATCCAGACTTTCTGAATATGGTGAATAGATATAAGTTGTCAGTAGGATATTTGTATTTTATTACAATCGACAACTTATATTGTGGTTTGTATTACTGATATTTTAGAGGTGGCTTCTAGCCTTTATAATTTCTATAAGTCAAACACAACTGTGATGTGCTGTTAACCCATTCCATACTGATGCAGCAAAGCCACAAGTGCCTGTGAGTGCTATTAAACACTAGAGTGACTATATTTGATGCATCAGCGAGCTTGTTATTTTGGTTATGATGGGTGTACGATAATTTCCCTCAAAATATGATCATTTTGAGTCTCTGGTCTGAACTGAGATCACTGGCAGCCTCCTGAAATAAGGACATGCATGAGCAGCTGGTAGATCCATCGTTCCAGAGACTAAAAATACCACTCTGAATCATTTATGGGTTAACACTCATGGTACTTCTGCAGACTGGAGGCAGGCCTGAAAGCCTCAGCCATCCGCTGCCCTGCACTTGGCTCTGCGATGTAGGTCGCCCCCACCCCCCACTGTTTCTGCTTTAACTTCTGGTCTTGATGAGCTCCATGCGTGGTCTACCAGAGGAACACGGTCTCTGACAGCAGCAGAAAGGTGGACCATGTGCTAATGTTTGTCATCTCAGTAATCTGTCACTGGCAGGGCTCCAGGAATCGGGAGGGAGCTGCAGTCGCTCAGTAGACAACGAACTGTCTGATCAGACACATTTATGGATGAATGCATGCCAGCTGGACTTTCACTTTTAATGATTTCAGCTTTTGTTTTTTTCTAAATGCATGAATGTTGTGGTGAGCCCAGCAGAAAAACATGCAGTCCAACCTGAAGTCTGGGAGAAAACTTGTTTTCATCATTGCTAAAGATGAGAAATGGCTGCTCACGGCTCGTTTCCCTCAGCATCTGGAGTTACAGATTAAATCAGCATCCACATGAAATCATGGAACATCCTGTCCATCTGTGGAAAATTTGCAAAGATTCTCAAACTTTTGGTTTTCCACATGGTATTAACAGCAACGTCTCCATCTGTTGGCAGTTGTGGAGGTATGTAAACCAGGATTTTGGAAAACTGTAAGGGTCTTGAGCACCAATAAATGCAAATTTATCAAAATATGGCTGTCTGACCTGCCCACATTCTGTAAAAGCTGAACTGGGTTGGTAGGTATGAAGTCCACTAGAATCATCCAGAGTCTTGCCCAAGGACTCTGGCATTTAGCCAGGGAGGCCTGAAATCGATAGCCTGGTTCACCAGGGTGACCAACGCCATATATGCAATACACAGCAAGTCAGTCTGGGTTCCTTGTTGGAGACTCATTTCCAATTCAAGATGAGAGGCGGGACTAACAGGAACAAAGTAAACTAGAAAGAACCATTCAGAGTCACGTGGGCGCAGCGAACAGGATGGCAGCTGGTTAGACGCTCTCTGTCTCCCGACCTTAGTTTTGAGGTATTATTACTGTGAGTGGCTCATATTTTTATATATTTCTTCCTCCCTTACGTTGTCGAAAAGCTGCTGACTGTTTGGTGTGGAGATATTACGTTAGAAGTCTCAAATGTCTTCGAAAAATCGTAGGAACATGGCAGCACGCCACAGCCCTACCACACAATATGGCGAAGAGCAAGGCCAAAGCCAGGCTTCCACAAACGATGCCAACTTGCTGACTGAAGTTCTCAAAATAAGCGGTACATTACAGACTGTCGCTGCTGACATTACTACAATTAAACAGACGACATCTGAGCTGAAGACAACTGTAGGAGACTTGCAAGTTTGGGTAAAAGAAGCTGAGACGCGAATTTCAAGCCTCGAAGACACCACTGAGGAACTGCGAGCGGCTGCTGACAAGAGAGGTGAACTCGTAGAAGCAATGTGGGACCGCATTCAAGTACTTGAGAATCATAGCAAATGCAACAATATAAGAATAATCGGCCTAAAAGAAACCATCGGCGTTGATGGGAAACTTGCGAGCAGCGTTCGGAAGATGCTGTCGGAGGGACTCGGTATTAACGTCAAAGACACCGAGTTTGAGATGGAGAGAGCCCACAGGGCTCTAGCACCATTGCCTGATCCGGGCAAACCCCCGAGACCAGTGCTGGTCCGTTTTCTGCGGCAATCAGCGAGGGAGAAGGTCATCAAAAGAGAAACGAGGCTTTGTATGGGAAGGGTGCCGACTGTCCGTGTTTCCAGACATGACCAGAGAGCTGGCGGAGAAGAGAAAGGTGTTTACTGCGGTAAACCGAAAGCTACAGCAGCGCGATGTGAGGTACACTCTGGCTTTCCCAGCAACGCTGAGGGTTAAATGGAATGGCAAAAATATGGCTTTTAAATCACCATCAGCAGCAGAAAAGTTCTTCAATTTCAGCAACGAAGTCGGAAATGGGGAGGAGATTACTGCTACTGAATGTGGAACCACTTCGGAGCCGCTCACAAGATGCTGACGTTTCTGTCAGGGGGAGGAGGGGGATCGGACCGCCTGTCATCCGTTATGGAAAGAGAGAGAAAGGCGCTTACACGGACCGATAAAGTTTTTTTGTTTGTCTTTTGGGCTTTGTTTTAAGCCCAAGAGCGAGTGTAATAGCGTTTATTTGTTTTTGTTACATACTGTACGTTGGAAATGTTCTTTTTCTATGCTAAAACCTTTCCTGGCTGGTGGCACAAGTTTTCGGGGTTCATTTTAGAGGGCAAGAAAAGGGAATATATTTGTTTACAATGTGAGTGTACAGGTAATAAGCATATTGTGATTTTTCCATACAATGACTGGGAAACATGTTAAGTTAATTTCCTGGAATATTAACGGGAGTGGAAGTCCTGCTAAAACACAGAAAATATGGTCTTATATAAAAACAAATAAAGCAGACATAGTTTTCCTCCAGGAGACTCATTTGAATTTGGGAAAGGAGTCGAGATTTAGAACAGGATGGGCAAGTTACATGTTTATAGCTTCTTTTCAAGCACTCGAAATGGTGTAATGATTCTTGTTAAAGACCTCCTTCCACTGAAAACCCGTTTAACTTGCTCCTTCTGAAATACGGAGGGTTTCCCCTTGTTTACTTACACATGCTGACTTGCTAGCGTTGTGTACCCCCCAGTCGGCTGTGCTTTCTCATCAGAGAAACAATACGAAGAAAAGAGCGAATCGGGAACAGCCTTGCACTTCTACGTAACATTGCAAATAGCGTATCCCACGTGGGGTTTCTATCTGTCCATTGAAAGGCAGGTAACCCTCCACTACACACTAGAAGTGAAGACAGCACGACTGTAGCTTCGGAGTTGAGAAGCTAATTAGCTAACTGTTTGTTAGCATGGCGGAACAAACTTGTTTGTCGGCTCTATTTCCTGTCTGTAACAAAATAAGAGCGGAGGGGCGGAGCTTCCTTCATACACTGATGGGAGGCAGCCAATCAGACGGAAATTCATGAGAAGGACCCGGAAAAGCTGCCGTTGGACCACAAGCCTCTCTTCTAGTATACAAATACAGCTGGATACAAAGATACCAGAAGGTTTTTTTAAACAGAAACAATGCAGAATGCATTCAATAATAATGGAGAACACAGAAATATTAATGAAATGACCATGGAAGTACAACTTTAAGAGAAATATCCACTTGGTGCTGAAGAAAGAATTTAAAGATAAAGAAGGAAGAATAATATGCATCCAGGCTATGATTGAGGGCATTCTGATGATCCTCTGTAACATCTATGCGCCAAATAAGGAAGATCCAAACTTTTTCACGAGGTAAACAGAATTCTCGGGGAGATGGATGGACAAGTAGTGTTAGCAGGTGATTTTAACGAAGTTATGGATCCTTGTCTCGACAGGAGCTCTTATAAAAGTGCTCTTTGCACAAAAGGCAGAGAAGCGGTTCATATGTTAAAAGATGAAGCAGGTTTGATTGATGCATGGAGGTTGAATAATCCATTCAAGAGAGAATACACATTTTATTCTCATTGTCACAAGTCTTACTCCAGAATTTATATGTTTTTAGTTTCAAACTCTTTGATTAATAATGTGACAAGCTGTTCCATCAAAACTATTGCGCTTACCAATCATGCTGCCATTGAAATCAGTTTTAAACTGGGTGAAGAGAATAGGAAGGGGTATAGGTGGAGAATGAATGTTTCCCTATTACAAGATAAGTTATTTAATGCATCACTTAGAGAGGACCTTAAAACTTTTTTTGAATTAAATTTGGGAAGCACAAAGTATATTGAAAGTGTTTGGGAAGCCTCCAAAGCCTATGTAAGGGGGAAGCTTTTTTTTTTTGTTATACTTGTATGATCCCTGGGGGAAATTAGGGCTCTGCATTTTACCCATCTCTGTACTGTGAGTATCAGAGAGCAGTGGGCTGCTACTTGAGGCGCCCGGGGAGCAGTTGGTGGGGGGTTGAGGACCTTGCTCGGGGGTCCACAGTGGGTCGTGTCGGGGAATCGAACCCGGGTCCTCCGCGCCCAAGCCCACGACGCTACCACTGGGCTATCCACTCCCCACTAATATAGCATATATTATAGCATATGGAACAAAAAAGAAAAAGGAAAGCTTGCAAAAAAATACAGGAATTGGAGACAGAGATAAAATTAAAAGAAAAGAAGTTGTCAGAAAATTATTCTGAGTTACTGTATAGCGAAATTTGCGGGTTAAAATTCCAATTAAATGAAATCTATCAAAGAAAAGTGGCATAGTCTTTGTTTCGTTTAAAAACTACCTTTTATGAGGGAGGGGAAAAACAGGGGAAAATATTATACAGACAAGTTAAAAAGCAAGATTTTTCAAGTGCTATCCCTGCTATTAAAAAAGGAAATAATTTGTTAACTTCCATGACAGACATAAATGGGGCATTTAAAGGGACACTGTGTAATCGGGAGCAGCTCCCTCGTACTTTTCATGCTGCATTTGCGTGATACCGGGCAGACCGACGACAGCCGATGCATGTAAAGTTATCACCGTCTATGTGAAGATGTGGTCCGTCAGTTACAGTGACATCAGTCCGGTTGTCATGGCGATGTCGTATTGTTTTCCCTGACCCATGTTTTTCCGTCTTTCGCTCGGCTTCATTGATTAAAATGACATCTGGTTTGTTACCAACGGCCGTCTGCCCGACTGCACGTGAACGCAGCATCAGTGAGACGCTGGTTTCTCCCCACTGCAGCGCGGTGACTTTTCAAAGGCATTACCTCGAACTGAGCTGAAAACTCCGGTGTGTCCGGTGAGTTTCTGTGTTTTCCTACTGTCACGCTTCTCCCAAACGCAAAAACATGGCGATACAACATGGCAGCCTCCACCGAGCCGCCCCGCTCGATGTGTAAATGAATGATACGAACGGCAAATTTAGAACTTAGAGGAGCACTTCAGTTTGTTGATTGGAGTGATTTCTGATTAATGAAAAAACACTTTTGAACCAAATAATCAGCTTTTGTGAATAAAACACAGGAGAACTTACACAATATCCCTTTAAACATTATTATGAAACTTTATATTCCTCTTCTGTATCTGATGATGAATTTCAAAAAGCAAATAAAACATTCTTTTCAAAACTTAATCTGCCTAAACTTCAACAGGAACAAATTGATTTGCTTGATTCTCCTATAACTGAGGTGGAAATTAGAAAAGCAGTTTCACTGATGAAAAGTGGGAAATCCCCCTGTTACGACGGATTACCTGCCGAGTACTACAAAACCTACATAGACATCCTTGCGCCAGTTTTACAAAAAGTGTCTCAGGAAGGTTTTGGAAGTGAACACATTCCTCCTACTTTTAATGAAGCATTGATATCTTTGATACCAAAAGAAGACAAAGATAGTACAGATCCATCAAATTATAGGCCAATTAGTTTGCTTAATCTGGATTATAAAATACTTACAAAAGTGCTGGCTCTGCGTTTACAAACAGTTTTGAATAGTATTATACATCCCAACCAGACAGGCTTTATGAAAAGACAATCTTCCTCTGATAATATTCGAAAGTTGTTACATTTAATGTGGTTAAGTCAGTCCCAAGATGTACCAGCTGCAGCCTTCTCCCTTGATGCGGAGAAAGCGTTTGAGAAAATTGAATGGCCTTTCCTTTTCTCTGCTTTATCACATTTTGGCTTTGGTCTGAATTTTACTAAATGGGTTAGAACACTGTTTAAGGAACCCAAGGCGGCTGTGGTCACAAATGGCACAATATCACCTTTTTTTGGCTTATCACGTGGGACCCGCCAAGGGTGTTCATTAAGCCCCCTTTTGTTTCTTATTTTTATAGAAATATTAGCAGTGAGCATTTGATCAAATAAAGAAATAAAAGGAGTGTTATGTGGTCAACAACAAAACAAGTTACTTCTTTATGCAGATGATATTTTAGCTACTATTGATGATCCACAAACTTCCTTACCACATTTGATGGACACTATACAGTCTTTTTCAAAAGTATCTGAATATACTGTCAACTGGAGCAAGTCAGAGGCCATGCCATTATCCTCCCATTGTTTCTCATATATGATGGAAAAGTTTAAATTTAAATGGGTACCTAAAGAATAAGTATTTGGGGATTAAACTCGGTTTGGATTTGGATGAGCTTCTTCATTTAAATTTTAATCCAGTACTGTTAAAAATTAAGACAAATTTGGAAAGCTGGCAAAAGTTACGTATGTCTATGTGGGGGGAAATTAATATTATAAAAATGATGGTAGCTCCACAGTTTCATTATGTAATTATGATGTTACCCATTGCAATTCCACCTGCCATCTTTAAACAATATGAAAATTTGATAAAACAATTTTTATGGGAAGGAAAAAGATCAAGAATCAAACTGAGCAATTTGTACAAACCTAAAGAAAAAGGTGGCCTAGGACTACCAGACGCAAATTTGTATTACCTGTCTTTTGAAATGGCCAAACTGATTAAATATTGGGAAAACACCGAGCAAGAACAGGAATGGTTAAATATTGAAGAGGAATTGTGCTCACAGTTTGATCCTAAACATAAGCTGTCCCAGAAATCTGATATTACAAACCCAATAATTACCCATTCTGGCCGTGTATGGTTAATGTTGCATAAAATTCTAAAGCTCCAACACCAAGTGCAAAGTTATGCATCCCTTTGGAATATTTCATATCTCCTCATTGGTAAGACACCAGTGTTCTGGAGGCAATGGCACTCCCGTGGCATATATACTATTGAAAACCTATACGATGATGATGGGCAGTTTCTGTCTTATGCCGAAATTGTTAATAAATACAAACTGGAAGGAAAAGACAACTTCTGGAAATATTTACAGATGAGACATTGTGTGACGTCCAAATTTTAAAAAGGTGGTGAAAATATTATTGTAGAATACATGAATCTGCCACGGGAGCGCCATACAGCTTCACAGTTTTATAAACTTTTAAATGAACCGGAACCATTCACACACTTTCACACACCAGCAGTGCCCCCACTGGAGGCAAGGAGGGTTAAGTGTCTTGCCCAAGGACACAATGACTCATGACTGGGGGATCGGGATTTGAACCGCCAATCCTTCGATCATTGGCTGATCTGCTCTACCACCTAAGCCACAGCCACCCCCGCATGATATGCAACATCTTGGTGCAGACGTTGAATGATCTGTTCTGGAATGCGCTGCTAGGTAGCTGCAATTTGTGAAAGCTCTCCCTTAACTTTTGTGTTTTTTTTTTCTAATATAGTTGTCTTTTTTATCGACATTATTCGTCAGATTAGGTTTTTCTTGGAGGATTTTTTTATGCTGGTTTGAACGGTGTGCAATTCGGGAGATTTTTCCTCGTATATTGGCTTTTTTCACTGATTGTTATGATGTGTATCCATAGCAACGGAAAAATTGTTTACCACCGTGATCAACTGTTAAAACTCTCCCAAATCAAGATTTTCAGCGAAATAACACGTCAAATCCCAGTGGAGTTAAGGAGAAAGACAAGAGGATGCAGGGCAGGGGTAAGGCAGAGAGAAAAACGGTGGAGATTTAAACCGTTTCTTCCAACTGTTGTGATGGGTAACGTGAGATCGCTAGCTAACAAGATGGACGAGCTCGAAGTGCTAACAAGGTCTCAGAAAGAGTACAGAGAATGCAGTATCATGTGTTTCACCGAGACATGGCTGCATGAACACATCCCGGACTGTAATGCGTCTGTACACGGCTTCAAGACGGTCCGTGCAGACCGAAATATACAGCTCAGCGGGAAGCGGAAGGGAGGCGGAATTGCAGTGCTGGTCAGTCAGCGCTGGTGTCATCCAGGACACGTCACTGTCAAGGAGAAGATCTGCACAAGAGACATTGAACTGTTAGCTGTGAGTTTCCGTCCATATTATTTACCCAGAGAGTTTGCCTGTGTTATTCTGGTAGCGGTTTATATAATACCAGGTACTGCACCAGAGACAGCCTGTGATGTCATCAGCTCCGTCGTGGCTAAACTACAAACACAGCATCCAAACTCATTCATGGCGATCTCTGGAGACTTCAACAACGTCTCCCTCTCTGCTACGTTGCCAACTTTCCAGCAGTTTGTCAGCTGCTCCACCAGAGAAAATAAGATGTTGGACTTATTTTATGCAAATACAAAGAATGCATACAGCTCCTCTGCCCTGCCTCCTCTAGGAAGATCTGATCATAATCTGGTTCTTCTCACCTCCACCTACAAGCCCATCGTTCAGCAGCAACCAGTCATTAGGAGGACGATTAAAACCTGGTCTACTGAGGCTGAAGATGCTCTGAGAGGGTGCTTTGAGGCCACAGACTGGAATGTCCTCTGTGAACCTCATGGAGATGACATCAACACCATGACTGAGTGTGTGACAGATTACATAAACTTCTGTGTGGACAACATCGTTCCAACAAGAACAGTGAGGTGCTTCCCCAATAACAAACCCTGGATCACCAGTGACCTGAAAAAGCTGCTGAACATCAAAAAGAAAGCTTTCAGGGATGGAGACAGGGAGTTACTGAAGACCACACAAAAACAACTGAAAACACAGACTAAGAAGTGCAAGGAGGACTACAGGAAGAAGTTGGAGAGCAGCTCCAGCAGAACAACGTGAGGGATGTGTGGTCGGGAATGAAGAAAATCACTGGCTTCAAGTTAAAGGGGGACCAGACTGATGGAGGTCTGGACCGAGCTAACGAACTGAACATGTTCTTCAATAGGTTCAGTTCCCCCTGCCGACAACCCAACATTCCACACACCCTCCATGAGCTCACAGCTTTCCTGTCCCACCTCCACTCTGTCACCCTGCACCTCAGTCATGGACCTGAACACAGCCTCATCTCCCTCCACATCAGGACATCCTGAGACCTCTTTTGCCTCCACCTCCAGCCTGACTGTCTCCTGTGACCAGGTCAAGAAACAACTAGAAAAACTGAACCGGAACAAGGCTGCAGGTCCAGATGGTGTCAGTCCCAGAGTTCTCAAGACCTGCTCAGAACAACTATGTCCGGTTCTCCAGCACCTTTTTAACACCAGCCTGAGACAGAACAGAGTTCCTGTGCTGTGGAAAACATCCTGTCTTGTTCCTGTCCCTAAAAAGCCTCAACCAGCTGAACCAAATGACTACAGACCAGTTGCCCTGACATCTCACATCATGAAAGTCCTGGAGAGACTCTTACTGGATCAACTTAACAAGCAAGTCAACACCTTTCAGGACCCATTAAAGTTTGCATATCATAATGGGCTTGGGGTTGAAGACGCCATCATCTTCTTGCTTCAGAGAGCCCACTCTCATCTGGACCAGTCAGGCAGCACTTTGAGGGTCATGTTCTTTGATTTTTCAAGTGCATTTAATACTATTCAGCCTGCTTTGCTATGTCAGAAGCTCCATAACTTCCAGGTGGATCCCTCCACAACCACCTGGATTTACGACTACCTCACAAACAGACCACAGTTTGTGAGACTGAAAGGTTGTGTGTCTGAGATGGTGGTCAGCAGCACTGGAGCACCACAAGGGACTGTACTCTCACCATTCCTCTTTACACTGTACACCTCAGACTTCCAGTATAACTCTGAGTCCTGTCATCTGCAGAAATATTCTGATGACTCTGCTGTTGTGGGGTGTATTAGTGATGGACAAGAAGCCGAATACAGGGAACTTGTCAATCAGTTTGTGAAATGGTGCAGTAACAATCAGCTCATCTTAAATACCAGCAAGACTAAAGAGATGATTGTTGACTTCAGGAGGACCAAGAATAAGCAGCATAGTCCTGTCTACATCCTGGAAGAGGAGGTGGAGGTGGTAGAGAACTACAAATACCTTGGAGTTCAGCTGGACAACAGACTCGATTGGAAATGCAACAGTGACTACATCTACAAGAAAGGTCTGAGCAGACTCTACTTCTTAAGGAAGCTGAAATCATTTAATGTCTGCACCAAGATGTTGCAGATCTTCTATAAGTCTGTGGTAGAAAGTGCAATTAGCTTTGCAGCCATCTGCTGGGGAAGCAGCATCAGAACCAGAGACTTGAAGAAACTAAACAAGCTGATCAAGAAAGCTGGTTCTGTGCTGGGGATAACTCTGGAGCCGCTGGAGCTGATCGTTCAGAAAAGAATGCTTCACAAGCTGATGAAGATGATGGAGGACACTTCCCATCCTCTCCACAACACGGTGAAGAATCAACAGAGTGTGTTCAGTGGGAGGCTGCGTCAAGTTTGCTGTAGGACGGAGAGATACAGGAATTCATTCCTGCCAGCAGCATCACCCTAAAGAACAAGACTAACTGACTTTTTGTTTATTTAAAAAAAAAAAAAAAAAAAAAAAAAAAAGTGAGCTTTTACAATACTGAATTTCCCTTCGGGGATGAATAAAGTATTTTTCATTTTCATTCATTTCATTTCATTTCATTTCATTTCATCTCAGCTTCCTTAAGAAGTAGAGTCTGCTCTGACATTTCTTGTAGATGTAGTCAGTGTTGCATTTCCAGTCGAGTCTGTTGTCCAGCTGAACTCCAGGTATTTGTAGTTCTCTACCACCTCCACCTCCTCTTCCAGGATGTAGACAGGACTATGCTGCTTATTCTTGCTCCTCCTGAAGTCAACAATCGTCTCTTTAGTCTCGCTGGTATTTAAGATGAGCTGATTGTTACCCCACCATTTCACAAACTGACTGACCAGTTCCCTGTACTTGGCTTCTTGTCCATCACTGATACACCCCACAACTGCAGAGTCATCAGAGTATTTCTGCAGATGACAGGATCAGAGTTGTACTGGAAGTCTGAGGTGTACAGTGTAAAGAGGAATGGTGAGAGTACAGTTCCTTGTGGTGCTCCAGTGCTGCTGACCACCATCTCAGACATACAACCTTTCAGTCTCACAAACTGTGGTCTGTTTGTTAGGTAGTCGTAAATCCAGGTGGTTGTGGAGGATCCACCTGGAAGTTATGGAGCTTCTGACATAGCAAAGCAGGCTGAATAGTATTAAAGACACTTGAAAAATCAAAGAACATGACCCTCAAAGTGCTGCCTGACTGGTCCAGATGAGAGTGGGCTCTCTGAAGCAGGAAGATGATGGCGTCTTCAACCCCAAGCCCATTACGATATGCGAACTGTAATGGGTCCTGAAAGGTGTTCACTTGCTGGTTGAGGTGAGCCAGTAAGAGTCTCTCCAGGACTTTCATGATGTGAGATGTCAGAGCAACTGGTCTGTAGTCATTTGGTCCTGGTTCTGGTTTTTTAGGGACAGGAACAAGACAGGATGTTTTCCACAGCACAGGAACTCTGTTCTGTCTCAGGCTGGTGTTAAAAAGGTGCTGGAGAACCGGACATAGTTGTTCTGAGCAGGTCTTGAGAACTCTGGGACTGACACCATCTGGACCTGCAACCTTGTTCCGGTTCAGTTTCTCTAGTTGTATCTTGACCAGGTCACAGGAGACAGTCAGGCTGGAGGTGGAGGCAAAAGAGGTCTCAGGATGTCCTGATGTGGAGGGAGAGGAGGCTGTGTTCAGGTCCATGACTGAGGTGCAGGGTGACAGAGTGGAGGTGGGACAGGAAAGCTGGGGGCTCATGGAGGGTGTGGGGTGTGTTGGGTTGTCGGCAGGGGGGGAACTGAACCTATTGAAGAACATGTTCAGTTCGTTAGCTCTGTCCAGACCTCCGTCAGTCTGGTCCCCCTTTAACTTGAAGCCGGTGATCTTCTTCATTCCCGACCACACATCCCTCACGTTGTTCTGCTGGAGCTGCTCTCCAACTTCTTCCTGTCATCCTCCTTCACTTCTTAGTCTGTGTTTTCAGTTGTTTTTGTGTGGTCTTCAGTAACTCCCTGTCTCCATCCCTGAAAGCTTTCTTTTTTATGTTCAGCAGCTTTTTCAGGTCACTGGTGATCCAGGGTTTGTTATTGGGGAAGCACCTCACTGTTCTTGTTGGAACGATGTTGTCCACACAGACGTTTATGTAATCTGTCACACACTCAGTCATGGTGTTGATGTCATCTCCATGAGGTTCACAGAGGACATTCCACTAGAAGTGGAGTTTGGATGCTGTGTTTGTAGTTTAGCCACAACGGAGCTGATGACATCACAGGCTGTCTCTGGTGCGGTACCTGGTATTATATAAACCGCTACCAGAATAACACAGGCAAACTCTCTGGGTAAATAATATGGACGAAAACTCACAGCTAACAGTTCAATGTCTCTTGTGCAGATCTTCTCCTTGACAGTGACGTGTCCAGTGTTGTGATTTAGCTTGGGCAACCACAATATATAGAGTCACTATGTATGATATTAATATTAATATTAATATTAATATTTTTTCTATTAATATCAATACTAATACAGCCTCGGAGCACCACCTTACTTATTTGATATGTAATGGAAGCAAGGAAAACCATTAATGTCTTAAATCAATTCTAGGATTGATTTGATTAAGTGATCAGTCTCAGGACGCTTTCATGAGTTCTCGCTTGAAGTGACCTTTCATGATACATCAGAAAAACCACAAACAACGACTAGTTAAGATAATACGGAGTATTTATTAACTAGTCTACAAACTACATGAGATAATGTATGTACAAAATATATACAAGAAATATGTGAGCATGATGATCAACCAAAAGTTATCTTGTAAGAGAAATGTGAGATGGTATGAAAGTGAAACACAAATTAATAAAGCCTCAGTTAATTAATAAATGTTCAAAGAAAAAGAAGGAAGGATTTCTTAATCCAACTAAACAAAGTTAAACTGGGTCTGGTAAACCGTAGGCCTGGATTAATTCACTATCACCAACTTCTTGTGACATCAGATCATATTTCATAGCAAATGATCAGGATTCTCCTCAGAGGTCCGTCTGACTGAGGTGCTTCACTCACGTCCTGGTTCTGCTGGACTGTTCCTCAATCCTTTGGAAGATTGTCGGGTGGATGGCCCCCAAAAATCTTCCCGATCTCCTGGAAGTTCGTCCGGCTCTCTGTGGGCTGTCAGCACAGTGGTGGTTCTGGTTCGTCCTCTCTCTCTCTCTCTCTCATCCATCTCCCAGAGACGTGCAGCTTCAGGACTGATGTCACGGGATGGTTGATAGTAAAGATGCTGGCCGATAATCACGGGAGTGATTCAAAAATCAAAAGCGGCTTTCGCTGGAAAAGGTACAAAAATATGTAACTGGTTTACATTTGGGTTAAAGTCTTCTTCTCTCCATCACTCCTCCCTGAGTGATCCATGGTTCTGAACTCTGCTGAGTTCAGAGCAGGTTTCGTCTCATTCTTTCCCCATTGTTCCAAGTTTCTCCAGTTCTCTCTCTACTCCTTCCAGTTCTCCCAGATCAGTTCTCTTTCAGTTCTGATCAGATCTGATTCTCTCAGATCAGAGCTTCGCGCTCTGCCTGGCAGTGGAATGTGGCTTGCAGCTTGTCAGCCAATGGGAAGCTGACAGAATCAGGTTTCATCCAATAGTCAGACACGTCTCGAATGATCATTTGATTATCAGTTGAGCTTAATGGTTATAAACATCTGTGAATTCTAAGTGAGGCATGTGTAAAATGGATCAGTTATTCAGACAGGATGAAATAAAATGAACACAATAAAATAAAATAAAGCAAAGATCTGAATTATATGAATAAAGAAAGGCATTGAATACACAAATCAGCTAAACAGATAAAACAGGATTAATCTTGATGATTTAAGATTCCTGTAAAGAAAATACATGTGTTAGACATCATTTGATATGAGGAAGTCCATTTCTAACGTAAAAGTGGATTTCAGCAGTTGGGTAAAGTGTCTCTTTCTTCACCTTTATGCAGCAAATCCTGGAATGGATGTGATGTGAATTTGGGGAAGAAACGTCTAGTTTCTAATCACCAAAGTATGTCATGTTGCATATCAAAAGAAAAGTCTTCATCATGAGATTAACATGAGCTTACTTTCCTAACAATATAAAACAGTTCTTGAATGTTAAGAACACATAACAAAATTGGCTATAAGGAACCAGTTCATAGCAGGTCGTAAATACTGTGAAGGAGTATCATTCTCCAAGCTTGAAGGATGGGTTCAAAGTTCACCAATTGGCCTTTGTTTGTTTTACCAAAATGCAGGTCCTCTCCTGAGTTGCACTCAGGACCGTATATTAGTGGTTGCTCAGAGAAGGTCCTTCTCTGAGCAAAATTCCTCCTTGGGACATCTGCTTTACATCCAAATGTGGCCTTTATCAATCAGTATGTGTCCCAAAGTATATTTGGTTAGATGTGTGTATCCTTTTGCTGAGACCTTTGGGCTTGAGATCACTACACCAGGATGGCACCAACGCTGATTGACCAGCACTGCAATTCCACCTCCCTTTAGCTTCCCGCTGAGCTGTTTATTTCGGTCTGCACGGACCGTCTTGAAGCCGTGTACAGACGCATTACAGTCTGGGATGTGTTCGTGCAGCCATGTCTCGGTGAAATACATGATACTGCATTCTCTGTACTCTTTCTGAGACCTTGTTAGCACTTCAAGCTCGTCCATCTTGTTGGCTAGCGATCTCATGTTACCCATCACAACAGTTGGAAGAAACAGTTTAAATCTCCACCGTTTTTCTCTCTGCCTTACCCCTGCCCTGCATCCTCTTGTCTTTCTCCTTAACTCCACTGGGATTTGCTGTTATTTAGCTGAAAAATCTTGATTTGGGAGAGTTTTAACAGTCGATCCTGGTGGTAAACAATTTTTCTGTTGCTATGGATACACATCATAACAAGTAGTGAAAAAAGCCAAATATGTGAGGAAAAATCTTCTGAGTTGCACAGCCTTCAAACCAGCATAAAAAATTCTCCCAGAAAAACCTAATCTGAAGTAATGTCAATAAAAAAGACAGCTATATTTGAAAAAAAACAAAAACACAAAAGCTTAGAGAGAGCTGTTACAAATTGCAGCCACCTAGCAGCGCATTCCAGAATTTTGTGAAAAAATAAACCTAAACCTAAAAAATAAACCTGAACGATCTCCCTTTATCATCGCAGAACTTTGGGCAAAGCCCACTCCATTCTTGGGGACCGGAGCCCCCCCCCCCCGGCTGGTGAATTCCTGCTTCTCCCATCAGGGCGTGGGTACATGCTGCCAAAGTGCAGGACCAACATGCTCAAACACTCTTTGGTCCACAAAAATTGTTCTTCTTAACAAGTGACTAACCTGTCATGTTGTTGTTTCTTATCTGTTGTCTGTTGTTGACTGAGTGACTGTTGTTGTTTAATTGTGTTTTAGGACTGCTAGTTGCACAAGAAATTGCCCTATGGGGGCAATAAAGACTCCTTGAACCTTAAAAATCCAAACCTCCATGTCCCTGTGTGAAAAAGTGATTGCCCCCTAAACCTAATAACTGGTTGTTCCACCTTAGCAGCAACAACTGCATCAAGCGTTTGTGATAACTGGCAGTGAGTCTTCTACAGCGCTGTGGAGGAATTTTGTTCCACTCATCTTTGCAGAATTGTTGTAATTCAGCCACATTGGAGGCTTTTCCAGCATGAACCGCCTTTTTAAGGTCATGCCACAGCATCTCCATTGGATTCAGGTGGGGACTTTTGACTAGGTCACTCCAAAGTCGTTGTTGTTCTTAAGCCATTCAGAGGTGGACTTGCTGGTGTGTTCTGGATCATTGTTCTGCTGCAGAACCTAAGTGCGCTTCAGCTTGAGGTCACCAACAGATGGCCGGACGTTCTCCTTCAGGATTTTTGGTAGACAGCAGAATTCATGGTTCCATTTACCACAGCAAGTGTTCCAGGTCCTGAAGCAGCAAAACAGCCCCAGACCATCACACTACCACCACCATGTTTTACTGTTGCTATGATTTTCCTTTTCTGAATGCCGTCTTACTTTTACACCAGATGTAATGGGACCTCCACCTTCCAGAAAGTTCCACTTTTGTCTTGTCAGTCCACAGAGTATTTTCCCAAAAGTCTTGGGGATCATCAAGATGCTTTCTGGCTAAACTGAGACGAGCCTTTATGTTCTTTTTGCTCAGCAGTGGTTTTGGTCTTGGAACTCTGCCATGCAGCCATTTTTGCCCCCCAGTCTCTTTCTGATGGGGGAGTCATGAACACTGACCTTAATTGAGGCAAGTGAGGCCTGCAGTTCTTGGATGTTGTTCTGGGGTCTTTTGTGACATCTTGGATGAGTCGTCGCTGTGCTCTTGGGGTCATTTTGGTCGGTCGGCCCCTCCTGGGAAGGTTCACCACTGTTCCATGTTTTCACCATTTGTGGATAATGGTTCTCACTGTGGTTCTCTAGAGTCCCAAAGCTTTAGAAATGGCTTTGGAACCTTTTCCAGACTGATAGATCTCAATGACTTTGTTTCTCATTTGTTCCTGAATTTCTTTGGATGGCAGCATGATGTCTAGCTTTGGAGGATCTTTTGGTCTACTTCACTTTGTCAGGCAGGTCCTATTTAAGTGATTTCTTGATTGAGAACAGGTGTGGCAGTAATAGGGCCTGGGTGTGGCTAGAGTATTGAATTCAGTTTCCAAAAATGTGATAAATCACAGTTAATTTTGTATTTCAACGGGGGGGGGGGGGGGGGGGGGGGAATAACTTTTTCACACAAGGCCATGTAGGTTTGGATAAATAAAAATCTTCATTTGAAAGCTGCATTTTGTGTTTACCTGTGTTATCTTTGTCTTATATTTAAATTTGTTTGATGATCTGAAACATATCAGTGTGACAAACATGCAAAAAAATAAGAAAATAGAAAATAGACAGATTTCCGTCAATTGGAAAATGAGGGAAAAAATAGATCCATTTGATTACTCTGCGGTTCCATGTAGACTTGGAGTTGTTAAATTGAGGTTGCTCTTAACCATTGAAACGTGGCAAAGCTGTGACATTAGCCAATCAGAAACAGTGCATGCTACAGAATGCCTTGTTTCAACATGTGAATCGAAGTTGCAAACTGTTAGGCTGCGAGACCTGTCTAAGTTTGGATAAAACACCTGAGACTGAGGAATGGCTGCATGGGTGGCATTAATGAAGCTGCAGGTCTGATGTTATCTGTGGATTCATTTCTCCAACTCTGAATGGATTGCTGATAATGTCGTCAGACAGCAGCTCTGCTGGGTGTCTATTCGTTAATGTTACCATTAATCGATGTCATGTTGAGGTTGGAGTTGATCTGAATGTAATGGAAGTTCAACGTTATGTTCGTGTTATCACAGTTGTCACTACTGCATGTTTTTGGCTTTAGCAGCGCAGTAGAGATTCTCCCTTGTTGCAGTGCGCGGTGCAAACCTACATCTTATCTGGTATTTATGAGACCAAAAACAGGCTTGCTGGTGAAAACCAACCCTGCATCACATATGATCATGAACCTGAATTGAACATTGATGAATAAGCATCTGTAAAAACAGCTTCTTTATAAAGTGAATGTTCAAGGATCCCAGAGGGGCAGGAGAGCATGTTGCAGCAGATATGGGCATGAGGAGGCCAGGTAAGGATGCAGGAACCGATGCTGCAGGTAAGGATGATAGATAGATACACTTGAAGTTTCCATGTTTTATTATATAACCAATAAAATCTGTCACCATTAAAAAGTTATGTAGGCATGTATTTCAGGTTGTAGGGAACCAAAACCTGTGTCCACTCAAGCAGTGAGATCCTCCACACCCACAGCTACATTATAAAAGAGGGTTAGGGTTAGACAATCAAGGGTTTGGAGCCGGTCAAATGCACACTCCATCACAATCCAGAGGGGCCGGACAGACACCACCACCCCCATCCCACAATAATAAACGTCAGATCAGACCTTACAGAAAATTAGGCGTGATTGCCATCAATGATGAAAATAAAAAATCACTTTCATCATTCCTGTAATTGTTTTTGCTTTTTTATAATATTAATAATAATATCACAATACTCTGTATTTAAATATGATAAGTAGATCATAATATTTGGGGTATATTGGGCAGGTTTGGGCTGTCCTTGAGGTGGAGGATGCAGCTCGGTGAGGTGTGTATTTGAATGAACATCTGGTGGAGATGGTGGGAGAAGCTGTCGCTGCAGGAGTGGAGCTGAGGGAGGCTGGGAGAGGTGAGGATCCCAGAGGGGCAGGAGAGCATGTTGCAGCAGATATGGGCGTGAGGAGGCCAGGTAAGGATGCAGGAACCGATGCTGCAGGTAAGGATGCAGGTAAGGATGATAGATAGATATCTATATATCTATCTATTTCTCAATCCTATCCTGACAAGATGAGGTGTGTCAGAGTTAGGCAGAGAGAGTTGGAGTAAGACATTTTGTGTAGGTTAAGTCAGTGAAAGGTTAAGTGATGTGTGCAGGTCTGTGCAAAATGTCTTCATAAAGCATACCTTGCCAATTTGATCATGATTGTTTTCATACTCCAAGACAGAATGTGTGCAGACATTGCAAAGAAATCACGAAACCTCAATAATGTATAGTCGTGTGTTTTATAATGTCATATGTGTGCGTGTGTGTAATCATGACACTTACTTTCCTTGTCCTTGCAGGTGACAGGAAGCCAGTGGCTGAGGTATGAGAAGGCATAGACTCTTTGGTTGTGAGACAGTGGTCTTGTGAACTCTAAGAGATGAGCTCTACTCAGCTCGTGAAAACCTGAGTACAGCCCAGTAGAGTTCACATGAGCATTGTGGCACGCAAGCCCCCACGCCACGTCAAGTCCAATGTGGGAGTTAGGATTTTGGTTTTTTAAAATTTATTCATCTTTTTTTTCCTTTTTGAAAAAATCTTTTTTAATCTTTGAAAAAAAAATTTCCAAACAATGAATACACAAAACTAACTTTTTGCAATAAATGTGACAATAAATGTGTAACATGATTTGGTGCAGTGTCTGTCAATTTAAGTATGAATGTTTGTGTGTGCAAGACCTAGAGAAAAGCTTAATGAAACACTGCTTTGAACTTAACCCTGCTTACAAATGTACAAACCACAGAGTCTGGGCCATCCATTTATTCATCCAAATATTTCAAATCCAGTCCCTCTCCCTTAATTATATATATATATATATATATATATATATATATATATATATATATATATATATATATATATATATATATATATATATATATAATATATATATAAAAGGAATCGGCTTTTACCTGCCCATGTACTTCAGTAGACACAACGAATCCGCTTGTAGCTCCCTGGCATTTTTATTTTTATTTTGCTTTAATGAGGTATTTTGGGCTGGAAAGGCAGCTCCACATTAAAGGGATATTGTGTAAGTTCTCCTGTGTTTTATCCACAAAAACTGATTATTTGGTTCAAAAGTGTTTTTTCATTAATCAGTAATCACTCCCATCAACAAACTGAAGTGCTCCTCTAAGTTCTAAATTTGCCGTTCGTATCATTCATTTACACATCGAGCGGGTCGGCTCGGTGGAGGCTGCCATGTCGTATCGCCATGTTTTTGCGTTCGGGAGAAGCGTGACAGCAGGAAAACACAGAAACTCACCGGACACACCGGAGTTTTCAGCTCAGTTCGAGGTAATGCCTTTGAAAAGTCACCGCGCTGCTGCGGGGAGAAACTAGCGTCTCACTGACGCTGGGTTCACGTGCAGTCGGGCAGACGGTCGTTAGTAACAAACCAGATGTTATTTTAATCAATAAAGCCGAGCGAAAGACGGTAAAACATGGGTCAGGGAAAACAATACGACATCGCCATGACAACCGAACAGATGTGGACTGATGTCACTGTAACTGACGGACCACATCTTCACATAGAGGCTGGTGATAACTTTACATGCAGCGGCTGTCGTCGGTCTGACGGTTTCACGCGAATGCAGCATGAAAAGTACGAGGGAGCTGCTCACGATTACACAGTGTCCCTTTAAGTAGCTCCCTGGCGTCTGGCAGCGTGGATAGCCCTGCTGACGTCACCTGACAGCAACGTTCTTTATTTACACAAAAAAAAGTTGACAAAAAAAAAAAGACTTTCTTCGTTAAAGTAGGACGCAATGTTACGTGTTTGTCAACAGATTAGGCTACAGTGTTTCCAGGAGAATACATGTTCCAACTTTGTCCAACCTGCGCATGCGCAGTGGGTCTGGCTTAAACTGGTGATGATGGGCTGGCATTCCAGCTCTTCGCATTGGTAAGACAGCGCAGCCTAGCCAGAATCCGTGTAGAAAAAAGGTGAGTGCATGTATCTTTACCTTTAGGGTTAGTGATTTGAGACAAGCCCTCCTAATGTAAAGCAAGCCATCTAATTTTTCATGCAGCTGCTTTTGTCTTGCAAAATTGGTTTAGCAATTGCCTTTTTGAAAAATTTCTCTCGGCAACTGCGCGAAGCTAGTGTCGCTACGTTGGCAGGCCTGAAACGGGATTTTAGAGGATACCCCAATTAAACATACCGTACCGTACCGTCTTCTTCCGCTTATCCGGGATCGGGTCGCGGGGGCAGCTGCCTAAGCAGGGAAGCCCAGACTTCCCTCACCCAGCCACAGCCGCCAGCTCATCCGGGGGGGATCCCAAGGCGTTCCCAGGCCAGCCGGGAGACGTAGTCCCTCCAGCGTGTCCTGGGTCTCCCCCGGGGTCTGGTCCCGGTGGGACGTGCCTGGAACACCTCACCAGGGAGGCGTCCAGGGGGCATCCTAACCAGATGCCCGAGCCACCTCATCTGGCTCCTCTCTATACGGAGGAGCAGCGGCTCTACTTTGAGTCCCTCCCGGATGACCGAGCTCCTCCCCCTATCTCTAAGGGAGAGCCCGGCCACCCTGCGGAGGAAACTCATTTCGGCCGCTTGTACCCGCGATCTCGTTCTTTCGGTCATGACCCACAGCTCATGGCCATAGGTGAGGGTAGGAACGTAGATGGACCGGTAAATCGAGAGCTTCGCCTTCTGGCTCAGCTCCTTCTTCACCACGACAGACCGATGCAGAGTCTTCATCACTGCAGACGCCGCACCGATCCGTCTGTCCATCTCCCGCTCCATTTTTCCCTCACTCGTGAACAAGACCCCGAGATACTTAAACTCCTCCACCTGGGGCAGGACCTCACTCCCGACCCGGAGAGGACACTCCACCCTTTTCAGGGCGAGGACCATGGTCTCGGATTTGGAGGTGCTGATTCTCATCCCGGCCGCGTCACACTCGGCTGCAAATCGCCCCAGCGAGAGCCGGAGATCACGGCCCGATGACGCCAACAGAACCACATCATCTGCGAACAGCAGAGACCCGATCCTGAGGCCACCAAACCGGATCCCCTCAACACCTCGGCTGCGCCTAGAAATCCTGTCCATAAAGGTTATGAACAGGATCGGCGATAAAGGGCAGCCTTGGCGGAGTCCAACTCTCACCGGGAATGGATCCGACCTACATCCGGAAATGTGGACCAAGCTCTGGCACCGGTCGTACAGGGACCGGACAGCTCCAACAAGGGGGTCTGGCACCCCGTACTCCCGGAGCACCCCCCACAGGAATCCCCGGGGGACACGATCGAACGCCTTCTCCAAGTCCACAAAGCACATGTAGACTGGTTGGGCGAACTCCCATGCCCCCTCCAGGATCCTGAAGAGGGTGTAGAGCTGGTCCACTGTTCCACGACCAGAACCAGAACCACACTGCTCCTCCTCAATCCGAGGTTCGACTATCCGACGGACCCTCCTCTCCAGGACCCCTGAATAGACTTTACCAGGGAGGCTGAGAAGTGTGATCCCCCTGAAGGTTGGAACACACCCTCCGATCCCCCTTTTGAAGAGGGGGACCACCACCCCAGTCTGCCAGTCCAGAGGCACTGCCCCCGATGTCCACGCGATGCTGCAGAGGCGTGTCAGCCAAGACAGCCCCACAGCATCCAGAGCCTTAAGAAACCCAATTAAACATGTTTTATAAAATTAATTTGGTAATTATCCATTTTTGACCGTGCAGGGACGCATCTGCAGAGCTCCACCCCATGGTGCGGCTTTTTTCGGAGGCCTGAGGCCTCTGATAAAAACTAGCCCTGTTTCATTAAATTAATGAGCCTTGTTTTATTCAATTAATTGCAAAATTTTCCACTTTTGACCGTGAAAGTACGCACACCTGCAGAGTTCCACCATGTGGACATTTGCTGAAGTAGCCTGTATTAGCAATTACATATGCAAATTTTTTTCTTAGTATGTTTATTTGCTTATTTAAAAAACAAACAAACAAACAAAACTCTCGGACACGTGTTTATGTAGTGGTATGTATGTATGATTGTATGTACGTGTGTGTATGTATATTTATGTATTTATGTATGTATACACGTGTGTATGTATGTATGGATGGATGGATTGATGGGGAAACAGAAAATATCTGCTACTGTTTGTTTTTTTTTAACCAACATATTTTCCTTCAAATTCTTGCAGAGTTCCTGCAAAATCAGGAAACGGCAAAAGAAATGGTGAGAGCATATAGTCAGAAAGCACAAACATATGCTTTTGATACCTCTGAACACTTTCTTGCTCACATGTAACCGTTTTTGTACTCTCTCTTCACTTCAGAGCCGTTGAACAGCAAAAAGTACGGAATTGTGCACCATATGTGACAGGTCTTTCTACAACTTGACGGTGCACATTCTAAAGAGTCACAAGGTTGTAAATCACTAAGAGCTCAGTCTTGCTCACTTTTCTGTGCAAAAAAAGCTCCCTGGATCATGAAATTTTTTCTGACCCTGTGCTTGTATCTTCTAGATGTACCTCGTTATTGACGAGGTACATCATACAAGAGGTAAAGTGGCCCATTAAATGTGTTTGTGTGTGCGTGTGTTGGGGGGGTGCTTTTCTGTTCTGATTTATTTTTTCTGTTTCTGTTCATTTGTCATTATAATCTGATTTTTCTTTTTGTACATAAAGGTTTTGTTCAGGAGTTTAAAAG